>CAIGQQ010036459.1:2486132-2498428 GCA_903798035.1 Danio albolineatus | reverse complement strand
TTTTATTAAAGCTGAAAGAAATTGTAACGTTATCTCACCCTTCTTTTGAAATGTTATTTTGACAACAGTTATTTAAAATATTGTTGATTCTTTACTAGCTTTTAGCATGCTTTACTTACATAGCATATATATTTTATAAAAGTCCTATAATGCAGACACCATGCAATGTGACCTCTCTGACCTTTTTGTTTGATTATTACTAGCAGAAATACTGAGGCCTAAATACTGTACTTGTCCGCTAAGTAGTAATGAAGTAACCAGCATGTATAATGAAAGCTTTACATTGGCAAATTATATACTTAAAGACCCCTGGCACTTACCCAAAATGAACTGAATGGTAATGTTCTCACCCCCACAGGCTGCTGTGCCAGCCAATTATATAGACACACTGTAATGAAAGTTAAAAGTTGTTTTTGGCATGTCGTGAGCCAACATCAAGCAAACCCCTGATGACCTCCAGCAACTTTTCACTCCGACTGGCAGCCTGAAAGGTAAAAATTCTGAAAATTCTCTCCATTATGAGACAGTGGGCTGAAAAGTGGAGTATTGCCTCAACCTCCACCCCCCTCCGCTCCATCTCCCTCCCCCAGCCTGCTTCCTCCTCACAGACTGACATTATTTCGCATATTCAAATTGCCAGTGTTTGTTCTGGCCGTGGCTCTTGGCTCCCATTTCTCTCCAGTGTGGAAATTGATTTTAGTCAGCTGTCACAGCCAGCATTTTTCTGGAACCTCTGCAAAATATATATTTACAAAAAAATAAAAAATAAAAAAAACGCGTTTGGTTTGGAGAAATTTCATTAGCCCACGCACCATCCTGGGCCCTTTCTGAAGCGGCCATAAGAGTGATGAGCATAATGCTGTTTTGGGAAAACGGCGAAAGACAAGCCATCGATGCCTCGAGATTGGTCCGCACGTCTGGGAAAGTGTCCAGTCGTGGCCAAACCCGCGGTCCATCTTCTGCTGTTTACATATCTGTTTCCTCTTCCTCATTCTCTGCCCGTATCAATCTGCGATTATCAATAGCTGGGAGCAAGCCCTAATCAAAACCGAAATGAGCAGCGGGCAGAAATGTATGACCGAAGGGAGACTTATAAAATTGACAATCCTCATGGTGGCATATTTTTTACAATATAATATTTCAAGAAGGATCCCAATAAGGGCCCCTCAGAGAATCCCATGCCTTGTGCAAAGGGCAGAGTTAATGAAAAAGGAAAGACAGAGCCAATGATGGAATGAAATAAAACAGAATGGAAATTAAAAGGGGTTCAAGGCATTGCTTGATAATGAAAGGAGGAGGGTAATGCTTCAGAGACACAGAAGCAAGCATCGCACAATCATACAATACAATTAGGATTAAAGGGGCCAGGCACAGATAACAGGAGATAGGGATGAATTATCAGCCAAAAAGAGAAATGGGGCCTCTTCTCTGACCTTCATTAAGAGGAAGAAAGGCTCGCTCACGGCTGCGATGACTTGCGGCACACTTTCAGCTTCCTGATTGGTAATTGTGACTCAAAGAGTTGCTGCTAGATCGACCTCTTGAGGAAGCAGATGGAAAATAAAGAGCCTTATGAAGAGATAAATACATACAAATGCACAAGAACATAATTCAAATTGAGTGAGGGTGAAGTCAGCTTATTATTATTTGTCCTCATTTAGGTGTGCTTGTATAGACAGTTTAAGGAATCGCTTATCCTAACATGAAAATTCAGTCATCATCTGCTTACTCCTAAACTCAAAACTGACACATGAAAACAAGCCATGCTTGTTTGTTGCAACTTTACGCAAGTGATGTTTAAATAATTGTATTATATACATAGAAAGTATATAAACTGCAGGTAAAGTTTCAAATGACTTTTGTCAAAATAAAATGAAAAAGTATGGGTAAAATAATTTTACATCATCATTCAGCATTACTGATACATGTTAAATAATGCAGACCACACTTTTTGTTTTGCTTGTTCAACCTACTTATTTAAAATGAGCTGAAACAACACAATTCTTGATATTTCATTGGGACAACTCAATTTTGTTTATGTTCAATCCACATGAAATAGCTAAAAGTGTTAGGTTAACTTAATCGATTTGTGTTGGGACAACATGAATGAATTGTGTGGAAACCTGCATTTTTTTACAGTGGAACCTACGAAGTATGAAAATATATATATTTTTGAATGATCAAAAACTGCACAATGAGTAAAACCTTGTGCTTTGAAGGATATTTGCAAAGTATAGCAACACTCAAAAAATACATATATATTTATTTTGCTTGTTCAAATGATTTAAAATGAGCTCAAACGACACAATTCTTAAGATTTCATTGGGACAACTTCATTTGTTTATCTTCAATCCACATAAATTTGTTAAAAGTGTTAACTTAATCAATTTGTGTTGAGACAACGTGAATGAATTGTGTGGAACCCTACTTTTTTTTACAGTGAATTTAAAATGATGATTATTAGTATTTTGGTATTCCTCTGTGAAAAATATGTCCAATATTTTAAAATTTATTGTTACACTGAATAAGTAAATGTCTTCTGCAGAGCATGGCTACAAAATAACTAAAAATATGACCAAGAAGTTGTCAACATATGTTAGTTATGTCACAATTCGAAAGTTGCTCTGAGAGGTTAATCATGCTACCATTCAGTCAAAAATATATATCCTTGCTGGTTGTTCAAACTACTTATTTACAATCAACTGAATCAACACAGTTTTTTTTGTTTTGTTTTGTTTTGTTTTTTTTTTTGGGGGGGGGGGGGGATTTTTATGTTTTATTTTTTTATTTCTTTATGGACAATCCAATTAAATTTGCAAAAGTTAACTTAAATGATGTGTTGGGACGACATGGAGAATTGTGTGGAACTTAAAGTCAGTTTAATCTAATGCAAGTAGCAATTACTTGTAAAGTAAATCTGATTCAAAAGTTAAGGCAGTGACTTTTATCTTTAATGCAGTTTATCCATTAAATAAAGTGATCATGTCAGAAGACCAAGAAGTTTTGTTTTTTATGTTTATCGCTGTATGAACTGCAACTGTACATTGTAAGATTACGTGCAAAGTGGAATAAAAATACACAAACTGAACTTCTGAATCTGTGAAGATTTCAATTCCACTTTTGAACATAACACTGAAGAAAAGAATAAACCCTGACACTAACAAACTCAAATTATCTATCATTTCTAAAGAGCCTTTATATACAAATCGACACTGACATTCTGCTTTTCTTTTACAGACTGACACTAGTAGTGACATTCACAATTTAATGGAAGAACACAATACGAGCAAGCATCTTGCAACCGCGTTCAGAACCAAGGTACACAGAGGGGAGAAAAAAGAAAGTAAAAAGGAAACCAAAAGGGCAATGATAAAAGAGAGTCAATTAAAAGATCTGAATGGCTTTGAATGCAGGAGGAAAAAAATGACTTAGATGATGCTGGAATAATAAACATTGGTACTGGGTGTTGATTGATTCTTTTTATTGGGAGGGGGGATCTGTTATTGCATTGTGAGATATCAGTTCTCCTTTTCCTTTACACTTTGTGATTCTCAATGGAGCAGCAGTTCAAAAGACAATTCTATTTGGCTTCCCATTAGAACTGTGCTCTGAAGCGCTTTTCAGATCGTTGGCTTTTGAATCGGTTTAAAGTGCTCCTGCGTGTTTGTCGGAGATGAAAAACAGTGTTATGTTCTAAAAGCTTGTTTATTAACTTTTCGGCCGCATTAACACGAGCCAATTGGAACACTGTTGTTTCCTAACAGTAGTTACAGTCATGGTTGTAGCACATTTACATCTTGGAATTTTGTTTTGTAAGCACTTATACGACAAGAAATGACAGTACTGAATGCCACAAATCGTTTAAAGTACTGATGGTGCGCTGGGATCCTTAATCCTCCGAATGGTTCCATTCCATTTGAAATCACTACATGTCTCTCGTTCTCTCTCTCACTCTCTCTCTTCTTCACTTTTGAATATAATAGCTATAGTAGGCTCTCAAACAAAAGGGCTTTATCAGAGACTCCTAATGTCACCCCCACAGCCCCTCTCTCTCATGGCCACCAACTCCTTCCTCTCTTTTCTCATTCATTTATTTCACTGTATGTGGAAATAGGCTGGCCAACAATTAATTTGAGAGTGAATTCAGGCAGGATCTATTACCCCCTCACTGCCTCCATTGCTCTAATGGAAATCTATTTCACTTCTCTTTTGTGTCCAATATAATTTAATGCCCATTTTATTAATGGCCTGAAATAATTATGGAAGCCTTTTGTGATTTTTGAGTATGTTTCATTTAATTGTGCAATAAATGTCTAATCAGGCCTCCCATCTGAAGCCATTATGGCATTAAAATTAACAATTACGCCATGAATGTCTTGGTGAATGCGTCGAGGTCTATAGAAATCGCTGTTGATAACAAGACACACATACATCATTCATGAGAGTTTTCTTCTTCTTTTTTTTTTTAGCCCGCAAAGGAAAGTGAGAGATATGGGAACGGGTGGGAGAGAAAAAGAAAGAGAGAAAAGTGGAAGAAGAAAGGGAGGAGAAGAAAGAGGCACAGGCTCTTTATTCCTTTCAAAAGAGGGGATGGCCAAAAGATAGGGCATTCTAAAACTGTGTCACCCACTCCAGTTCTTTTCTTCGCCGGCCTCTCTCTATCTCCCTTTAATTTGATTCACTCTTTATTTTTTCGAGTGACAGATTTCTCGGGGAATGGAAATGTATTAACCGTTAACTTGAACGATAAAATATCTATCAGCCCTTTGTGCCTCTTGCCCAGTCTGCAATTCTGAGCCGTGTGGCACCCGTTTTTCTTTCTTTTTTTTCTTTTTTTGCCTGTGTGGGTGACCAAAGGCAATTAAGAAGACATTGGCCCTCTTTTCTGTCTCTCTATCTTTTTTTCTGTCCCACAGTCGCTCTCTCTCGCTCTCTCAACTCAAATGGGGCAGCTACTCAACGCACCAGCAAGAATTGTTTTCTTAGTTGCCAAGTATCCAAATTTCACGGTTTGGAGGAACTCCATCCGCCAGTAAAAAGCCTTGTCAGTTCCTCCTTGTCACTTCCCAGCTAATATTCTACAATTGGTTTTGGTGCATCTACTTTAATGGCGGCCGGGTTTGTTTCCCCGCTCCTGCAGCGATCTGCATGTGGCCTCAAAAGACTGTAGATTGTTTTGAAGTGACTGCTGTCTGCCAATCTGGCCAGTGATGGATGCCGTCGGATGCAGAGAGAAGCGTTTGGCCCTGGTTTAACCTCCGCATACTCGCGCTGCCTGCTAACAGAAGGCAAAGCTTTACACACCGAGGGACTTTTTTTTACTGAGCATAAGTAGATTAATTTAACTGATGATGAATAGACCCAGCCAGTGAGATGCCGAGAGTGCGAAAACTGATCACATTTGTCAACTAAAAATGAAAGAGTGATGCAGAGATTTAAAAACAAAAAGGGGCGATAGCTAGTGATAAACCGAATTGAAAAATCTGGATTAAAATCATGAATTCAGGATATACTTAGGTGAAAACTGAAACAAAACATGGGTATTTACATTATGTTTTCATTATAACTGTATTAATATCAGATATTTTAATGAATTTTACCTAAACACCAATAAATTTACTTTTCAGATAATAACAGAAAGTTATAAGACATTATACATTTAAAGGAATAATAATAATAATAATAATAATAATAATAATAATAATAATAATAATAATAATAATAATAATAAGGCGCCATGGTGGCGTAGTGAGTAGCACGTTCGCCTCACAGCAAGAAGGTCGCTGGTTCGATCCCCGGCTGGGTCAGTTGGCATTTCTGTGTGGAGTTTGCATGTTCTTCCTGTGGTTGCGTGGGTTTCCTCCGGGTGCTCCGGTTTCCCCCACAAGTCCAAAGACATGTGGTATAGGTGAATTGGGTAAGTTAAATTGTCCATAGTGTATGAGTGCGAATGAGTGTGTATGGATGTTTCCCAGAGATAGGTTGCAGCTGCAAGGGCATCCGCTGCGTGAAACAAATGCTGGATAAGTTGGCGGTTCATTCCACTGTGGCAACCCTAGATTAATAAAGGGACTAAGCCAAAAAGAAAATGAATGAATGAATAATAATAATAATATTAATAATAGTGAAAATGTTCTACAGTGCATGCATTTAGCTAAATGCAAATCACTTATTTACTGTACATAAAACACAATACACTTTAATACTTTTAACTTTCATTCTGATGTTCATTCATATTTTGCAGTGCTATAACCCGTAAAGAAAGAGGAAAGATGCCTGATTGGTGAATTAACTATAACCACAATATATAAATGTAAACGAATAGCAGAGTTCTTGAGAAAACTATAACAATATCTTCATAGAAACAAAGTGTCATTAAAAGTAGTTACAGGACTGTTTTCCTTTCATATTATGAATAATTAAATCATCGACAGCCAATCAGAATCCATCCTGATTTAAAAAAGCATATTAAGTGTATTAATTGGCAAACAACTAAACTGTAATGCAAGTTTAGAAATCCACAGAATGATATTGTCAGCAACTATCATTATAGTTGTTGGTGTAAACGTGCCTTAAGACTTGTGTCCCTCAGAAACCTTTACAAGAACTTCCATCTGTTAGGCTGACTAGCATAAAAAGTAAGCATAACTTTACACTTTACATATTATTCCTATTATTTTATATACATCTGTTATGAGAATTATTCGCCTTTGAACCTAGCCGGGCTTGAAATGCTGCTCCTCACAACCGATGCAGATTTCATCTATCCAGCACTGAATGATATCTATCAGGCCATTACGGTTTCCTTCCTTTAAACTTATCCTCTCAAATTTAATAATCCATTTAACTGATGTGCAAATTAACCTTGGCATTCACACAAAACCACTTTTATAAGTCACACCCCGCACCTTTTCTCCCTTTTTCATCTCTTCTTCCAGCCAATTTAATTCCAGGCTCCAGATTTCATGGTCAATTTTATTTTGCTCACTCTCAAGGAGTCCGTCATCAATTCTTCACAACTTTTCATGTCCCCCTTTCTCTCCAGATTCGCTGCGAAATTGCCTATTCAGGCCGCTAAATAAGTGTGACCGCTGTAAATTTGCTGCGACGCCCCACGCTTTTGAATATGCATTTGGAGTGCTGACCTCCAGCGGTAATTAGTTTTAGTCTTTGTTTATCCTTAACACAAATCACACGGCCTCCTTTCTTACATCCCTTCATGTGCATCCCTCCTTCTCCTGCCTCTACACACAGAACTCAATCTAAACACAGTCAGAAATCCTTGGGCGAATCTTAAAGAAACCGCAGGAAATTGACCTCTGCCATCAGATCATACCAAGTCGTGTTTAAGCCATACAGTCATGGTATACGTACAGCATCAATGCAGCCTTTAAAATCTATACAGTTGAATGCAGCGTATGAAAGTGCACAGAAAGCGCCCACAAAAAGAGACTGTAACCCTCACAGCATTGACCCGCATCTTTACATGGGGTGAGACCCCTTCAGAGACTCATTGGACTCAAAGACAAGAGTATACTACAGTGGTTCAAGGATTCTGAACCCTGATTCTGGAACTGCAGTCCTAATCAAACACACCTGAACAAACCAATGAAGGTATTCAGGATTACTTGGAAAAATATATAGTACACTTCGCTTTAGGGCTTCTTCTGACTGTCAAAAATCCTTGAGAGTTACTCTATTCTACACTATTTACAATGAAGTATATGAAGATGCACAGATTCGCAGGTTTGTCAAGTTAAAGTCATCATATGTATGTCCAAGAATAAAGGTGGCGCAGTGGCACAGCAAAAAGGTTGCTGGTTCAAGCCCTAGCTGGGGCATTACTGTTTGGAGAATGCGTGTTCTCCCGTGTTCGTGTGGGTTTCCTCAGGGTGCTCTGGTTTCCCCCACAAGTCCAAAGACATTTGCTATACTGTAGGTGAATTGGGTAAGCTAAATTGCCCATGGTGTATGTGTGTATGTCCTGGTCGTTAAGCCTTGGGGGTTGAGCGTTAGGCTAACGATCCACCCTGTAGATATTAGATGTTATGAAACACCAACATGGTGTGGCTAAATATTAATTTCGATATAAAGAGCCCTGGGAGTAAGTAAGTAAGTATAGGACACATCGTGCATCACCTCTGCTGAACGTCAAGGCAAGGCATGATCTGGTCCACACATACAGTATACCAGGAGTGACCAACCCTGGTCCTGGAGATCTACCTTCCTGCAGATTTCAGTTGCAACCCATATCAAACACACTTGCCTGTAATTATCAAGTGCTGTTCAGGTCCTAGGTAATTGGTTCAGGTGTGTTTGATCAGGGTTAGAGCTGAAATCTGCAGGAAGAGAAGATCGCAGGGTTGAGCACCACTGCAGTATACTCACCAACCACTATTGTATTGAATATATTGAATGTATTTGGTACATTCGTTCGACTGCTTAATGCAAATAAATAATCAGCCAAACACAATGCATTTAAGCATGTTAACATGGTCATCAAAAGTTCAGACCAAGCATCAGAATGGGGTATAAAGATGACTCACGGATCATTAAAAAAGGACTTTAGAATATTGGAGAACATTCTCTAGACTAAACTGTGCTCATTTCCGCATTCAAATGGTATGGTCAGAATTTAGTGGAAACAGATTGAAAGCATAGATCCATCATGCCTTGTATTACCAGTTCAGACTGCTGCTGAGGATCCAGTTTAGTACCCTGAGTATCTAAGCTCTGAGTGACATTTAAAAGCACAATCAACCTGAGTATTTTTATGAATCATCTTCATCCCTTTACAAAGGTTATCTTTACTTAAGGCCAGTGGGCCAAATACAGCTCTCTATATTATTCTATGTGGACTGCAAGATCATATGATTTACACTAAACATGAATTTACACAAAGTATTTGTGCAAGTAGATTACATACAAAGTCGATGCAAAGTGGGAGTTGCGAATGATGTGAAATGTATAATGCATTTGCCAGGAACACACAAAATTAGCTTCAATTGCGTCTTACACGCAAGTTCAAAATATTCAACTTGAGTGGAAACTCCACATAAGGTGAAAAGCATCCAACTAGTAATCTGCAGCAAGTGTTGCAGTGCTTCACATATAATAAAAGAAATGCTGCTGTATACTGACTATAAACTACATCTCCCATAATGCATGTTTGTTTTGTGACACAGCCAAAAATGATTTGTAGTTCCATAGTTCTGTTTTTCTCAACAAATTTTTGGAGAAACGTAATACTTGTGTGATGATACTCATCTTTGTTTATTATTTTGATGGAGTAATGTGCGTTGCTTAACCTGAAAAAAGAGAAGTAACATCTATTTTATATTTTTGCAAATACATGTATTTATTTGTTACATTGTTTATGTTATAATGAAAATAAAGAGACAATTATTTAACAATAAAGAGCAGTAACATTTGTACAGTAACAATTATAACTTTGAAGTGTTGATCAGTGAAAATGAGTTTGATAGCAATAGGCCAACTTTGGAAGCACCTTTTCTATGTGCAACTGTCAAATCTACTGCACCAATGTTGTGTTATTAAGTCAATATTACACAAAATATCTGAAGAATGTTTCCAGCACCTTGCTGAATGTAAATCATGAGAAATCAAAACAATTCTAAAAGCAAGGGGGACCAACCAGCATAGGCTACTTAATAAAGTGTCCAGGGTATGTGCAGTGTCACTTATCTCCCATCTGTATAACTACAGTCCCAAAACATTGACCCCAAAAGAAGTGCACTGATGGGTTAATGAAGCGGCACATCAAGTCCAATCTCCCCAACACACTCAACCCATTCCAGTTAGCTTACCATTCAATTTAAAAAGGCAGGGACCACAGTCAGTCACTACACCTCAGCCTTTACCACAGTAAGTACATGTGTTCCACAAAGCTTTGTGATCAATTCACTGTTCTTAACAATGTTGGCTTACAACACTGTATTTTGTAGCATTTCTTTATATTTGCAAATAATGATGGTCAGATATATAATTGCACAAACAGATTGCTCTTTGGTGAGTGAGTACTTTGCAAATGGTACATAATGCTGCTTTGTGTGCAGCACTAATTCCAGTTCCCGGTTGTGGAATCACTATTGCCACCTGCATGTATGGAAAGATGCATCCTCTTACAGAGGAGCAGATCATAGGTTCTTATTCCAGTAGCTGGCATTAAGCTGTTTGTAACTCATGGTTGCCCACTGAAGCTAAGCAGGGCGGCACTCGATCAGAACCTGGATAAGAAACCAAAGAGAAAGCTAGGTTGCTACTGCAAGTGGTGTTAGTGAGGCCAGCAGGGGGTGCTCAACCTGCCGTCTGCGTGAGTCCTAATGACCCAGTATATTGATGGGGACTCTATACTGCTCATTGAGTGCCATCTTTCGAATGAGATGTTAAACCAAGGTCCCTACTCTCTGTGGTTGTTAAAAATCCCAGGATGTCCTTCAAAAAAAGAGTAGAGCTTTAACCGAGGCATCCTGGCCTCTGTCCATGATGGCTTCCTAACCATCCCCATATTATGATTGGCTTTATCACTCAGTCTCCTCTCCACCAATCATCTGGTGTGTGGTGTGGGGTCTTTTTGGTACAATATGGCTGCCATCGTGTCATGGATTGTAAATGTGGATAGACGTCGTGCATGTGTAAAGCGAGTGTCCAGAAAAGCACTATATAAATGCAAGGAGTTATTATTATGTAGCTGTTGTCTGTTTAATGTGTTCAGGTGCAGCTTTTTGGTCCAGATGCTTTGATCCAAAACTGTTATCACCTCGTGTTGTCATCCTGCTGATGATCACCCCCACTGACCAACAACTGTGGAGAAAATCAGAAGCACTAAATCCCTGAAGATGCACATAACTCAACATCTCCAACATCTCAATGTCACTCTCCAAAAAATCCAAACAGCGCCTCCACATCTTGCACCAGCAGAAAGACACACATTTAGTGAAGTTTGACCAATTAGGTCACTTGAGTCTAGGCCAATTAGCAGTTCATCAGCTCCACTTCCTCCCTTTTCTTTAGCATGAAGGCCAGAGTATACAACAGACAACAGTATATATTTCCGTTTTGGTTAGAAGAAGGAATCCCCTGGCCCTGGGATTACTCTATTATATGGAAGAGATGTTCTTCTAAGCCCTAAACACACACACATACACATTCCTGTTCTATGGGCCATTCGCTTTCAAACATTTCTTGTCAGTAGGGCTTACCAAAATCTACATAATCCCCTCTCCCATCACAATTAAAGATATCAGTGAACAATGAAATTGTTTCCTCTCTGGCCTGCTTCATCTTCCTTCTGAGGGGTTATGAGCATATGGCGCTTCTCCATTCAGAAGAAGGTGTCTCGCAACAGGATAAGGGCGAAACAATGGACAAGGAACCTCTGCATGAACATGGAGACGTGCACTTTGGGCGGTCAGAGGCCTGGTATTGTGTTATACAGAGAAGCCAGCACTCGAATAATTCTTACAACTGTCTCGTGACGATAATTTGCCTGTCACCACTGTAGTTTAAGCTTCATCTTATCAGTTGGCCTGTCAGATTAGTGATTTGTATCGCGGTGTAGCTCACACTGAGTTCCTGAACAGAGGTCAAACAAATTTAAGGGGAAACGACAAGCCATTCCTGCCCGGTCACCCCAGTGATTAGCAGACTGTGAAGTCAAACGACACTGACTGATGACTCGTGACCTTGATAAGGGAAGGAGCACTAAACCCCACAGGTCTCCTATAAGCTTGCGTTTTCTCCGGTTAGGAGTGAACGCAGGCTTAACATATAATTAATGCCTAATAAAGCCCTGATTGTTTGTCAACACTCTTTTTTCTCTCCCTCTCTTGTTTTCCTGACCTAGTAATCTGCAGTCAGCCTGCAGGCAGTGTGTACTGTGATATCATCTTAAGCTACTTGTTCTAATACCCCGGTCTGGCCAGGCCAGCACTAACTGCTTTCTCATTTACACACACTGATAAATGCACAGTGTCTAATCTACTGGCAGTTAGGCCTGCTTGAGGACTGTCCTCCAGTGGAGTTGGTATTAGTGTTCCAATTTATGTTAGGTATCTTAAACTACCTTGCAGTTGGGTGAAAAAAACATGTGACTATATCTTGTTTACCACAATAATCTTTTTCTGCTATTTTAGATGTCCTGACTTATTATGAAAACAAAAATCAAATTTATTCCTACATTCTTCTTTCCTATAATTTCTAGTAGTAGGTTTCTGGAGTGTAACAAAGTATAATAACTGGTTTACTACAAAAAAATAAAAAATAAATAAATTATA
>CAIGQQ010036459.1:2469167-2485732 GCA_903798035.1 Danio albolineatus | reverse complement strand
ATTGGATGGTATATATATATATATATATATATATATACCATCCAATTACATTTCAACATTTTGAATTGGCTTTGCAGACCAGCATCATTCAATGCCACAGCGATTGAAAAAATGGAGGACATCAGTTCAGATAGATTTACTATTGTTGTGTCATGATAAAAACTTGTGTGTGTTGAGGTAAACAACTTACTGAAATGTATCATGTCTTTAATTGCTGAATAAGTATATCAGCCACAAAAAGAGAACAATAAAACATCTTGTTGTTCATGTAATATACAAATTCCCAAACATGTTTGTTAGGCTGAACAACTATTTGAAGGATCAAATATTTACTTCATCCCAGACATTTCGTCAGGGATAAAGGATTTCCTACAAGTCGCTGTGTCAATAATTTAACAATGCATTTGCATGTTCAAAGTTCTCTGATGGTCAAGGTACTCATGGTAAAAAAATATACCACGGGTAAACATGGTAAAAAAATAATATATACTTCACATTTTGTTTAATCCCAGTACCTTAAAAAAATGTTTTGTGTTTCCTGAAATGTTAAATATGCAATGATTGCAAATTATTCATTGTCTATTTATATATGCACTTATTTGCATACATTTCCAGAACCTAAATATGACATTTTGACATTTTTGGACACATTGTTGATATATCTGAGTTAAAGATTTTTAACAGAGAGAATTTTGGAGATCTCTTTCAGTCAAAGAAAAACAAATGTATAAACAACAAAAATATGACTTAAAAAGTACAGTTTCACTTTATTTTATGGTGTGTGTCCTTGTTTTGGTGTTTTTATAATGTATATTTTCAAACATTTATTTACTTTTATGTACACTATGTACAACCAATAGAAAAATAGGCCAAAAATGAAAAACAAAACAAAACATGTTTTTACAAATAAATGATTCTTTGTTTGTAACTTTGCAACTACATATCAACCAACTCTCATTAGTGTATAAGTAGACTATAAGATCAGAGTTAGTAGCAAGTTGACATACTTTTTTATTTGTATAGTCAGTACAATGTATGTTGGCAAACCTTCAAAATAAATTGTTAGCAGATATTAAACAGACACTTTACAAACAATTTAATGACTGCTAGATGAAATGTAAATGCAAAGTCAACAAAATGAATAACAAAGACAATATAATTAACAGTTACCATTATATATAAACAGCACCCTCTATATAAATTAACAGACCAAAATCTCAAAAATAGCCAGTTATTTACATTTTTTTTTGCATGTACATGCTTTATGTCATTACATAAACTGGGTAAGAGCCAGTGGTGTAATTTAACATTACAAACACTTAAATTACTGTAACTAAGTAGTTTTCTCAGAAATTGTACTTTACTAAGTAGTTTAAAATATATATCATGTTATTTTACATGATTATGCTTTAGGCGCCACGGTGGTGTAGTGAGTAGCACGTTCGCCTCACAACAAGAAGGTCGCTGGTTCGAGCCCCGGCTGGGTCAGTTGGCATTTCTGTGTGAAGTTTGCATGTTCTCCCCGTGGTTGCGTGGGTTTACTCCGGGTGCTCCGGTTTCCCCCACAAGTCCAAAGACATGTGGCATAGGTGAATTGGGTAGGCTAAATTGTCCGTATAGTGTATGAGTGTGAATGTGTGTGTGTGTATGTTTCCCAGGGATGGGTTGCGGCCGGAAGGGCATCCGCTGCGTAAAAATATGCTGGATAAGTTGGCGGTTGATTCCGCTGTGGCGACCCCGGATTAATAAAGGGACTAAGCCGACAAGAAAATGAATGAATGAATGAATGATTATGCTTTAGTTCTGTATCAGAACTTTGGCAACTTCAGAACTTTATTGACACATAACAGAGCTATATTCCTTCAACCCACAGTCAATATTTTGTTTATTTTTCTTGTCTACCATGATTGGCTACGCAGAGTAATTAGTCCTGTGATTCCCATCCAATCAAATCGTGCATAGAAAAATCACAACAGACAGACAGATCTCAATACATGGATGCATACGGTGTGGAAGCATTAAAAGTGCCCAAGAAGACACAACAAAGGAGACACAATAATAAGTATGATGACTGAAATTGCCAAACGTTCTTAGACAATAACTAAATTCACTACAGAATGTTACGTTTTCAAATGCATACATCAATTGCAAACATTCTGTCATTGCCAACATGGACTCATTCTGAAAACGTAGCCATATGTACATTTCTCGAGATTACGAATTATGCAGCCAGAAGTATGGCTGCATTCTGTCTTTAAAATGAACGATATGGGGCCGTATGACGCTGTTCCTTTTCATGCTTACCTCCGTATGGACAGCTTTACTGCTGTTAACAGTTTGTCCAGTAGCTCGGCGCATTTGTTGGTGGACCTGGGATGCAGAGAAGAGTTGACCACGATGACAGGGTTTGAGTTCGGCAAAGAACGATTCCAGAAAGCAGGTAAGACAAAAACAGAAGCCAAAAAATGAAATGAACAAATAAATAACAGGGTGAGAATGTGGTAAAATCTGAAAACATGGTAAAATTCAGCCAATGGCTTTTCTTTTTCTGGATTGCTTTTAAAAAAACTGTCAGTTGGGTTTAGGGAATGGGTGAGTGGGTCAATATGTGCTTTTGAAAACACTATTGGTTGGGTTTAGGGAAGGACGATGGTGGGTCAGTCGATCAGTCAGTCATTCATGCAGTCAGTTGACAGCGGCCTCTGGTGGATTCACGTGAGAACAGCAGGCGTGACTGGCATTCGTGAGATAAATTTGAGATCTCAAAAAGTGTACACAGCGGCCTCTGGTGGATTCGCGAAAACAAAAAATGAAAAAAGTACCTCCTGGGATGTATTTAGTGCTCTCCAAAAATGTATATAGCGGTGCATTTCCAGAATGAGCCTGGGTTGATCATTGCGGCATGAGCTTAAGTTACACATATTTTGTGGTCACTACTTGAGTACTTTTAGAAGGTTAATGCTTTACTCATACCTTGAGTAGTTTTTAAAACAGATACTTTTACCCTACTTGCATTACATGTTGTATTGGCAAGTAATGGTTGATTATGAGTTTACTGATACTATCCCTAAACCTCCACATGAACCTAACCATAAACCATTTAATAATCTTATATTACTCTTTATATTCTTTTAATGACACTGAAAGTACAAATTAAACACACTTAGTGTAAAGTAAAGTGCAACTCTACTGTACCTGCTAGTCAATTTCAGCATAAAAAACGCAGCATAAAGCATTTCAACGGACAAAAACATACCCATGAATGAGAATGACAGCACAAGGCCTGTCATTAAAGAGCCTATAGAAGCCTATTGAAGTGTAAGAAAGCGATTTGTGTGGCGTTGTACACAGTCAAAATCGTATGCAACTGGAACAAGATGATGAGCAGAACTCAAAGGGCTCTGAATAGTCCAAAATATAAAAAGAGAGAAACAACAAAAGTCAGACTGAAAGCATTAATTACTAAGAGGCAGGAAAAAATAATAAATCAAGCGAATCACTTACACAAGCTCATTAAAGCTAATGCTATCCACTCTATTTTCCTTTTAGCTCGAGAGAGACAAAGGAGGGACAATATCCCATTAAATGCTGTTTTGCTCATGCTGTTCATTTGAACTAGTACTAGCGTGTCAGTGTTTCCTGGATTAAAGTCTGATAGCACTCTAACAGACTCCCTTTGAAGGCTTGAGAAAGCACATTTGGAGAAATGATGGTGTAGAAAGCGAAGGGGAAATGGCTGAAGCAATAGCAATTGTCAGAGAGAGAAGTGAAGAGAGCGTCTCTTGGTTTATAATGTAGTGTCTAGAGTGCGTGTTGATGATTTAGAAGGCAAATGGTGTGTGCGCGCTTGTTGTGTGGTGGTGATGGGCTCCCCGTAACCCCCGAATGCAGATAGAAACCACCAGGGGTAGTTGCGGGGAGCAGGCGTTTGTGATTTATGGCTAGCACTGGGCTGATAAGAAGACTCCCTTCATTTAAGGCCTTATCGCTCGCACTAAAGAAAGGCCACAATTTGCCACGTTCTGTAAAGCCCCAGATGCAACTAATCTCTTCAACCTTGCAGACAATCTGCCTCGGTAAAAACTATAGATCATTCACATGTCTAAGTGATCTGGGCCATCCCTCTCTGTGCAGCACAAAAACCTGCACCACCGGGGAAGTGGAAAAGAAACAAACTCAGACACACACACACACACACACAAATGCAGGAAACTGAAGAATGCACGCATACACAAAGCTGCTTCATAAATAGGCTATGGTATACTAATCAATTGTAGCAATATATAATATAATATATAATGTGGCTGTAAGGAGCAGTTTGATCATGTTGATATATCATGCTCCAGGTTGTCATATAATCAATAAGAGACAGACCAATCAAGCAATTAGTAGGCAAATACAAACTGCTTGTTTGATTCTAATTGTTTAAGCTGTTTGCTCTTTAGTTGCACAGTACAAAATGTCTTTTTCTCCCACTATAAGTGCCTTATAAAGATTTAGATAAGACTTAAATGTAAACAACCTCTAAGGCTAAGAAAGGCTTTTGTTTTGCTACTTTCTAATGCTCTGACAATTTATTGTCAAAATTACAGAACAGCCTATTATTTCACAAATGTTGAGGTTACTGCTTAGTAATATTAAAAGGATTAGTTCACCCAAAATGCAACCCCTCGAACCCCCATTCATCTTCAGAAGTCAAATTAAGATATTTCAGTTGAAATCTAAAAGAGAGCTCCTCATCCTCCATAGACATTTATGGGCAAAACATTCAGTGTGACTTCAGTGATTCAGGAACAGTTTTGTATGCCTAAATACATACATACATACATACATACATACATACATACATACATACATACATACATACATACATACATACATACATACATACATACATACATACATACATACATAAAATTAAATAAATAAATAAATAAATAAATAAGCTGGACACTGAAGGTCTCTGGACTCAAGACTCTGGTATATTTAGAACAGAATCAAGCAAGAAACTGGATTCTAGAATTTTCACACCTGTATGATTGCTCATGGAAAAATTTTACTTTTGCAGGCTAGAGAAGTGTGTTTGCCAGATGTTTATGAAACTGTTCTTCTCTCATAGACGCTTATCATCTTTGTTGTGTTTAGTGGTACCTGTGAGCAGCATGACTTCAATGTGCAGGACACATTTACAACAACTGCAGCGCAGGGCTGTCCAAAGGTTCGAGAAACAGTATACATGCCTCATTTTTTCGAAATCCTTTTGCAATCAAACAAAGCTTAACCCTAAGGAAAAATGACTTTGTTTGACGTATAGAGTCTATGGAGGCTATGGAGGCTAAAAAAGTCTAAACTTTCTTAAACTGTGTTCATAATATGAAAGAAGGTCTCAGGGGATTATAACAACACAAGGTTACGTAATTAATAACATGATTTCATTTTTGGGTGAATCATTCCTTAAAAAGTATTCTAATATGAGCATTTGAGTTTAATGAGTTAGAGTTAAGAGCTACACATACAGTCCCTGTCAAAAGTCTGACTTTTAATTAATCAATTGGTGTTAAAAAATAGCTCATCCAAAAATAAAAATAAATAATGATATTTAATGCACTGAAATAAATTAGTTTCACTGAAAAAAATATGATAATTTAATCAAGGCAGAAAGGTCAAATTTTAGCAGGACAAAAGTTTTGTTGCCTATTCAGAAATTTAACAAATGTACTGCATTCATTCATTTTCTTTTCGGCTTAGTCCCTTTATTCATCTGGCATCGCCACAGCGGATTGAACCGCCAACTTATCCAGCATATGTTTTACGCAGCGGATGCCCTTCCAGCTATAACCCATCTCTGGGAAACATCCACACACACTCATTCACACTTAAACACTACAGACAATTTAGCCTACCCAATTCACCTATACCACATGTCTTTGGACTGTGGGGGAAACCGGAGAACCCGGAGGAAACCCACGCAACCACGGGGAGAACATGCAAACTCCACACAGAAATGCCAACCGACCCAGCCGAGGTTCGAACCAGCGACCTTTTTGCTGTGAGGCGAACGTGCTACTCACTACGCCACTGTGGCGCTGCAAATACAAACATAGGTCAGTGGCATAAGATCCAAATGTAATATCTTGTATGACTTCCATGAGCTTGAAGGACTGCATCCATGTGGTTTGGCAAGGATGCATTCAATTTACTGATGAAGTCATCAGAAATAGCAAAGAAAGCAGTCTTACATGCTTCCCAGAGTTCATCAATATACTTTAGTTTCGTCTTCCATGCTTCCTCTTTCATCCTACCCCACATAAGTTCAATGATGTTCATGTCTGGTGACTGGGCTGGCCAATCCTGGAGCATCTTGATCTTCTTCGCCTTGAGGAACTTTGATGTGGGGATGGAAGTATGCGATGGAGCTCCATCCTGCTGCTGAATTTGGCCACTTGTATGGTCAGGAATATGAGATGTAGCTAAGATTTCTTGATATCTTATACTATTTATGTTGCCTTTAACCCTGCAGATCTCCCAAACTTCAGATGCCACCAAACTTCACTGCTTTCTGTGTGAATCTCGGATCCATGCAGGCTCCAGTAGGTCTCCTGCAATATTTGTGGCTACTGTTGTGTAATTCAACAAGATTCATCTGAAAAATCCAGCTTCTGCCACTTTTTCAGTGTCCATCTTTTTAGCAGGCTGTGGGCATTGGCAAATGCCACACAGTTTTTCAATTGTCTTTTGTTTAGTGCTGGTTTCTGGGCACTGATTCGGTCATGGAGGCCATTTCGAAACAGAATCCGACAAACTGTTCTGGTTAACCAGGTCTCGTGGAGCTCTGCTGCAGTGGAAAATGGGCTGGCCTTGTATTTTCAAACCACCAAACGGTCCTCTAAAGCGGTTGTCTTGTGGTGTCTGCCTGACCTGGGCTTGTCAAAAACATCTCCAGTCTCTTCAAATCTTCTCTTTATCCACTGTACTTGACGCTGAGACACATTGAAGGTGTCTGCCACATCAGCAGTAGATCTGGTTTTCAGCCTCCTAATCAACACTTTAGTCTCAGGGTGAATCTTAAGTATTTACAGAGGTCTAGTTGCAGCTGATGTGAAGGTCTAGAGTACTGGGGGTTTTTTTTATACACACCTGAGACCTAATTGATCCATTATTAGTCATGAGTAAAGCTCATATGACAAGGCGACAACACCTATGTCTTTGCAAAAATTGACTCAATAGGCTTGAATATTCAAGCTTGGAATATTAGAATACCTTTGACAGATTTGTTTTACACGAAAACATTATTAAAAAAGCTGTTGGAATTAAAATAAGCCATTTCCTGTTTAAAAAAAAGCACTTCAGGTCAATTTGTACACAAGCGACAAGACTTTTGTCAGGGACTGTATTGTGAAGCACACTTTGAAAAACTTCAGTGAACAAGTAATAGTAAAGTAATCTCATCACAGTAACAGTAAAGTATTTTACGATGTTATAAAATAATTATTTCAAATAAATAGTTGTATTCATCAAAGTAAAACATAGTTTTAAACAACAAATCAGCTTATCCGAATGGTTCCGAAAATAAGAATAATGGCCGTAAGCAAACCAATCAAATCAAGCTGAAATAAAATAAATAAAGTAGAAAAAACATTATTTTAAAAACTGCCTTACTTATATTTCACAGCAATGTTGTTTTAATATGATAAAATAAAACTAATTTTAAAATAAAAGCACAGTTTAATGACAACTGTTAGTCAAAAGATGGTTAAAAAGTGAAAAACTTCAACCATCTAAGAAGCTGCGTGTCAATTTTCTGCTCTGAGCTATTCGACAGTGTGTTTTTTTAACAAACCAACAAGAGAAAATTAAATAGATAAACATGAAGACCACCAAATACAACAGAAAACAGGTTTGGCACAATGCAAATAGTCTTATCTATGATATTAAATATATATATAGGCCAGCTGTATGACTGATAATCAATACTAATCACAAATGTAATTACACGTGGATGCTTAGGAGCTCAATTGATTTTCTTATTCTTTCCTTTTTTTGTGGACTGTTCACATTCAGTCCATATCGGTTTCTTTTTAAGTTGGAACAACAACTGCCTAATGCATGAAAAATGCTCAAATGTCACCACAATGTTCACATAACCTTCAGAGATTCAGTATATTGAGTGCCAACTGTTAGGTTTAACACTTTTTTTTTAATTCACTTGAAATCAGATTTTTTATTTATTTATTTATTTTTACACTCAAGACCTCTCACAGCCAGCTTTTACTTAAAAACTAAATAATAAAATTTCAGGGAAGACACTTTAGAATCTTAAAATAAATAAAGAAATAAATAAAGAAAGAGAAAAAAAGAAAAAAAATATATAGGCATCTATAAAACGATGAAACTCACTTCACTTTTCACTTTCACTGAAGGCCTTAACAATGGAAGAATGTTCTAAAGATTATTGAAATGTTATTTTCACAGACATAATATACAGTGCTCAGCATATATGAATAAACCCCTCTCAGATGTCTTGTTTAAATTAATATTTTCTACAGATCATTTTACAAAATTTTGTTTGCTTAAATACATTTGATTAGTCAGTACCAAAGCCAAAATTGAAACTAACTGAAAAAGTGAATCTAACAAACAGAAAGAAAGAAAAAAAGAAAAAAAAAACGTTTTTTTAATGTTTTTAAAAATGTTAATATGTTTAATAAACTGGATAAATCAAGAGAAACCTAGTTGATTTTTTTAACTTTTTTTTTTTACTATAATTCATTTGAATTTAAATGTACTATCTTTCTATTCCTAAATATGTTAGGTGATCAAACTCAATTTTAATAGATGTTTTGTTTAAATGCACCAACATTATTGTCTATATTCACTGAAAAATGGATAAAAATGTAAATTTTCAAAAGGATGTGTACTCATTTATGCTCAACACTGTTCATTCATTCATTCATTCATTCATTCATTCATTCATTCATTCATTTATTTATATCGGCTGTGTCCTTTTAGTCATCAGGGGTCACCACAGCAGAATGAACCGCCAACTTATCCAGCATATGTTTTACACAGCAGATGCCCTTCCAGCTGCGATCCAGTACTGGGAATCATCCGTACACATTCATTCAATCTTATACACTACGGCCAATTTAGTTTATTCAATACCCTTTTAGTGCATTTTTTAGACAGTGGGGGAAACCGGAGCACCCAGAGGAAACCCACGCAAACACGGGGAGAACATGTAAACTCCACACAGAAATGCCAACTGGCCCAGCTGAGACTCGAACCAGTGACCTTCTTGCTGTGGGGTGACAGTGCTAATCAGCTAGCCACCATGTCACCCTGCTCAACATTGTATTCAGTTATTTTTAACTTATGTTTATATTTTTAATTAGAAGAAAAATGAATGTGTGAAAAATGTATATCTTCTTGGCACATTCTGTAATGGGTAGTCTGCATCATGGGATATAATGTTGACTGTTTTTAAACCTGTATCATAAAAAAAGAACATTTTGAAATTCTTGCTGAAAGATGTTGTGATTATTACTTATGCTTTTCCCAATGCACTTTTACCAGTAAAACTGAAATGCATGTTTGGTATCTGTAAATATTTGTCCTCTTTAACTAGATTGGCTAACTCATTTTGGCATATCGGTGCTATAAGGTCTGCCAAGAAAAAAACCTTCCTAAACATTTGAGAAAATGTACAGTATCTAAATGTTTTTAGCATTCAAACAACTAACCACTGAAAACAAACTGCTGTATAGATATCTTCCATAAATGTACTGTACACAATATAACTAGAGAAGAGTCAAGCTTTAAATAGGTAAATTATCAAAAGTCATTTTTGAGCGAGATGCTAATGGTCTAATTTCAGATTTTTTTGGCAAATGCATTTTTTAAGAGCCATTGGGGTATACAGTGCTCAGCATATATAAGTACACCCCTCACAAATCTTTCATTTAAATTCATATTTTCTAAAGGATGCATTAAATTATTATACTAGTGTATAAACCAGGGATCACCAATCTCGGTCCTGGAGGTCCGGTGTCCCTGCAGGGTTTTGCTCCAACTTGCCTCAAAACACCTGCCTGGATGTTTTCAGTATACCTAGTGAGAGCTTGATTAGCTTGTTCAGGTGTGTTTGATTAGGGTTGGAGCTAAAATCTGCAGGACACCGGACCTCCAGGAACAAGTTTGGTGACCCCTGGTATATACATTAGATTAATCAGTACTAAAGCTAAATCTGGAGCAAATCTAACAAAATTACTTTCAACAACGGTCCAAAAACTAGTAGCTTAAATTTATATGTTGGGGAAAAATATGAAATGCGATTTTAAAAAATAGCAAAAACCAAACAAACAAACAAAAAAAAAGATTTTGTTTTTTTGCAATATTTCCCATGCATTAAATGTATTATGTTTCTATTTCTAAAAATGTTCTGTGAATAAAATATTATTTTAATAAATATTTCTGTTTTGTTCAAATGCACCTGACCTATTGTCACTGAGAAATTGATAAAAATATTAATTTTCAAAATGGGGTGTACTCATTTATGCTGGTGCACTTTATGTATATCCCAATATGTATACACACACTTGTTTTACTACTTTAAATAATACAGGTTTAAGAAAAACCTGTCAACACAAACTCAAAAATAAACAAATATAAAGCATCACATGTTGAGCAAGTCCACGAATGAAGAAAGGACATTTTTTTCTTTCGCAATCACTACTCATGAATGTTGTTTGAATTTAAGTGTGCGAGGTTCCAATAGAAACACAAGTTGTTTGCCTTTTATTGGTGTTACAATTCAAGTTTATCCATAGTAAACTGTGTTTTTATTCATTTTGCTGTAAAAAAAAATACAATAAATAGGAATTGTAATTGTGTTTTCAATGCGAAACTGATTTCTAGATGACAATTATAATTTTTTAAACTGTAAAATAATATTGAAGGGAGACAAAAAAGTCAAATCACATGTGGCTCTCGAGCCATACGCAACGCCTTGCCATACCCTATCACTGGTCTAATCCAATTCAATAGTCTATGCTAATGTTAAGTTAAGCTAAAAGTGCTAAATGGAGTCAAAAATGGTAAAACTTAATTGTTTAACTCTAGGGGAGCCTATAGTTTTAAAAAAGTAAAGTTCTTCAAACTCTCACTATATATGCTCATTACAAATAATGTAACTGTTAGTGATTGTAAAATCAAGTGATTAACTATGAAATAGAGTCATCATCTAAAAGACAACTGTTTTTTTTCTCCCGGTCTCAGAAATCTGTACACCCTGACCTATAGAATGGCATAGCATTTAAGCAATCTGACTGCTTGTGATTTTCAAGTGCTTTCCTATTTTGAGTGCCACATGCATGAGATGATTGCCTTCTATCTCTCTGAATAAGCCACTGGTTTATGAAATATCATTGCATTAGCTCATTTACATGCTTTACAGCTTTCTTCTATCACTCCTAACTAATATTCTTTATTATTTAACGTCATATTGATGCCATTTTGAGGCTAATGATTACCAATTCATTCTCATCAACAGAAAACCTTGTTCTTAGTTTACTCGTTAACAAAACCACAAAGTAACTTACACATATTTTATGAAAATAAAAACACTCAACTTGTTGCTGAAAAGATGATTATAGCCACTTCACTGTTCAAAAGGAAGAAAAAATCCACATGTGATGTTTATATAGCAGATATTCTAGTCATATGTGGTCCATGTCTTAACAAGTCTAATTAGTCTATGATAGGCAGCAGTGTATTTTCCCTTTTTTAAGTATTCATGGAAGCCAGTGATCTGACAAATGGAATTTTTAAGCTCCACAGAACGTTGAATCTCTCTCTCTCACACACATACACACACACACACCTTCCTCTTGCTGATAATCCTGTTTATGTCTGCCTTATAGAGTCTGGGTGCAAGACACCACAGTAACTAAACACTTTCCAACAAACACCTATTTACACACACAAAGACAGAAAACACAATACATATTTTACATTTCTGGATCTTAGCCGGAGGGTCACAACCCAAATGTGGATCGCAGCAGAGACAGAGGAAAAAGGCAGATTTTAGCTCAATTAAAGTAGTAATTTCAATCATCATCATCATCATCATTGCATCTTACACAATGTCTAGAAAAATCAATGTCGTTTTTTAATAGATCAAATAGAGATAAAATGCACTCCATTTCTCTTGTTTTTATGTCAGAGGTTGTGCTAAATTACATTTTATCCAAACATAAAACAATAAAAAGTGTATCTGACACTACACACACAACCCATGTTTTCAGGATTTTCATGGACAAAATATATATTAACTGTACACTCTTAAAAAAAAGGTTCTTCAGTAGTTCTTTACGGTGCAAAGGTGCTATTTAGCACTTTTACTGTGTAAGGAACCTTTAAAGCACCATAAAGGTTCTTCAGTGGTTCTTCAGTGGTTCTTTAAGGTGGTCAGGGTGCTATATAGCACTTTTACTGTGTAAAGAACCTTTAAAGCACCATAAAGGTTTTTCAGTGGTTCTTTGGGGGGGTTAAAGTGCTATATAGCACCACTACTACTGGTAAGCACTTGTTCTTATAGCTAATTCTCATAACTCTTATGCTGGCTTTATTTGGGGAAAGGGTAAAGTAACATTAAGAGCACCTTAAAATATAGCACCATTTGACAAAAGTACTATATACCACCTATTTTGTTAAGGTGCTGTATAGCACCAAAAAAGGTTCCCCCCTCATTACGAGCCAAAGAACCAGTTTTGGTGCTATTTAGCACCTTTTTTTTTAGAGTTTATACGCTGTTGTAATTAGTAGATTTTATTGTGGGAGAAATATATAATGCAATAAATATAATTATGACTGAAAGTTGAACAAATAATTGTTCCTGTAGAATCCTATTTACAGTAGTACTCATTTATCCACTCATTCATTTTGCTTTGGCTTAGTCCCTTATTTATTGTTGTTGTTGTTAGACTTTATTAGTCCCAAGGGACATTGACATTGCAGCAGAGCTCCATCCTAACAATAGATCAAATAAATGACATGTATATAAAAAAACAATAATATACAAATTAACATTTATACTACACAGCTCAGTTTCAAACAACGAGAATGTTTCACACAGTGGATGCCCTTCCAGCCACAACCCAGCACGGGAAAACACCCATAAACACTCGTATTTATACGCACACTCTTACACTATGGCCAATTCAGGTCATCCAGTTCATTTGGATGACGTGAATTGCGCGTGTCTGTGGGAGGAACCGGAGCACCCACGCTAACACGGGGAGAACATGCAAACTCCAAACAGAAATCCCAACTGGCACAGCTGGGACTCAAACCAGCGACCTTGTTGTTGTAAGGGCGACCGTGCTAACCACTATACCACTGTGCCGCCTTTATTTAGTACTCATACTCAACCAAAATATAAGAATTATGTACAGTATAGATAATTAAAGAAACCTTACACTTAAACCTTAAAAAATGATGTTTGCAGTTCGTTGCAATGAGCTGTACTTATGAGATAAACGAACTGAATTAACACTCTTCTTACTATTAATTATTAATTTTTTGGTGGGGGGGGGGGACTTAATTTTTTTATGTTCAATCCACTTACATTTGTAAAAACTAACAAGTTTACTTAATTCCTTCAAGTTGCCCCAAAACAAATTGATTGAATCGAAAAGCATTTTTATAGTGCTACAGCCCAGAATAAGTTAAGACCCTTTATTTACTTCAAAAGAGAAAGACAGACTCTACAGATTTGTATATCATATTTATGAAACAAAAGGCTTTACAGGTTTAAAGTGATAGTTAAAAAATTAAACTTAACTAAGGTTATAAAATGTAAATAAATTGCTTCCAGCATTTGAAGCGTCAAAAGTACATAGAGTTTTTTGCAACATTAATACCTCTGGCTCCTAATGATACGTTGACACGCTGATGATGGTTAGTTTCGTTTTGAGTTGCCAAATGCACAATGTACACACATACCATAGCAGTGGCCTTTGTGCAGTTTTGTTACAAGAACTCAATCATAGGAACTACATTCAAAAAAATTGCATGTTCTCCCTCTGTTGGCGTGGATTTCCTCAGGGTGCTCCGGTTTCCCCCCGAGTCTAAAGACATGCACTATAGGTGAATTGAAAAAACTAAACTGGCCGTAGTGTATAAGTGTGAATGAATGTGTTTGTATGTTTTCCAGTACTGGGTTGCAGCTGTAAGGGCATCCGCTGTGAAAAAACATATGCTGGATAAGTTGGCAGTGTATTCCGCTGTCACAAACATTTATTTAAAAAAACAAAACATATATATATGAATTCATATAAATGAATGTTTACATTTCTGCAACAAAAAGTTTTGGTACTGTATTTAGTCACTGCTCAATGCCCAATGACATGAAGTACAGCCAGCTGAGACTACATCTCTAGAGGACAAACAGACTGTTACAACAAGTTATTGTGCAGAGAAAGCACTTGTAGACACACACGCCGGGACTGTGTTTTGTAGTGGGGTCATGGTTGGGCTGAGGTGTCTGTGGGTCATCTCATCTGGATCTCTCAGCCTTGGCTCGCACTGCCTCTGTCTATAAAAGCCCTCTCTACCCAACAATTCATCAGGTGCTGGGAATGCAGAGCTGTGGCCACTTTAATAAAACTGAGGTCAACTCGATAAAGGCACAGGCAAAGACAATTCACCATCATTCAACATCACCCAGCCCATTATACTTCATCTATGTAACTATATTCCCTTGATCCATGCTTGAATCCCTTCTGTGTGTACACAGCCACTCCGGGAGGGACGCAGACCCAGCATTCAATGGCGTGCTCCCTTTATTGTGCCTGTTTTCCTTTGGGAGGATCCTGACTCCAGTTCCCTCTATACGTCTCAGGGGGCAGAACCTTCGAGGAGGCTTTCCATATTCACTTGAACCAGACGTCCAAGCACTTCCAGTCTTTTCCTTTTTCCATAGCATTTTTCTCTCTGGCTTTCTTTCTTTCTTTCTCCCTCTCTCTCCTCTGTCACCTCCTGCCTTGAAGGCTGACAGACAGACGGACCGATGTTATCAGCCCAGCATCTCCAGCTCTGGGGCCCCAATCATTCTCCACAAACAGCCCAGCGCTCCCACCCAGGCTCCCCCAGCCCGCCTCCGCCTCGCTCCCCTCTGATAAGGCCCAATATCAGTGACGGAACATATTTTATGTATGAAATGCATCCCACAACAAGCAGTCAACCATTAGGTTTGTTTAAATAGATGATGTTTATCAGGTATTCTCTTTTTAACAGATAGTTTGACATTGTTCTCTCTCTCTCTCCCTCTCTCTCTCTCGCTCACTTCGTTTCCTTCCTAACCATCTTAATACACTGTTTATTTAGTCAGTGAGTTTTTGGAGGGGCTCCAGGGGTTGATACTCCAGAACTCCATTATTTTAATTGTGGGTCAGGGATTAGCAGTCCTGCCGTTTGCATCACTGAATCAGACTCTAAAACGATCTCAGTCAGGAAAGCCTCCATTTTTTTTTCTTCTCTATTTACAAATCTATTTTTGTGAGCACACCCGTCTCAAGATTACGTGCCTCGGATTTTCGCTCGTCAGGCAGATGACACTTTTTTCCCCCTCTGCAGGTTGTTGATCGCATCTGATATTGGATGACTTCCCATTTAGGACTGAGGCTATGGTTGTCAGTTTGTGGGCAACATTTCTGTGACGAATAAAATAAGATCTTAGAAAGGCCATAAGACCGTCTGACATAATAGTTTGTGTGCGGATGAAATTCAAATTCCTTTTTTTCACTTTAACAGTAGAAGATGCAAAGGTCAGATTTCTTGAAAAAGTGAAACACTTTGATTAATGGCCCACTGGACTATTTAAATTGCCATATATAATGTATTGCCTAATAATGTATGCATTAAAATAATATTATAATTATTATTAAAGTTAAAAGGTCTTAAGGATTCTGCAATACTTTTATTTAATATGCTTTGTTTTGGTAAGACTAGGACTTTTAATATAAATATAATTTAATGAATAATATTTTTAAACTTTCATATCACAGTTCAGGCTATTTGTAGACTAATTTAGATACATTTGAACCTACATTGCTCATAATATAATATAATATAATATAATATAATATAATATAATATAATATCTGGCGCCATGGTGGCGTAGTGAGTAGCACGTTCGCCTCACAGCAAGAAGGTCGCTGGTTCAAGCCCTGGCTGGGTCAGTTGGATTTCATGTGTGAAGTTTGCATGTTCTCCCTGTGGTTGTGTGGGTTTCCTCCGGGTACTCTGGTTTCCCCCACAAGTCCAAAGACATGTGGCATAGGTGAACTGGGTAGGCTAAATTGTCTGTAGTGTATGTGTGTGAATGAGAGTGTGTATGGATGTTTCCCAGAGAAGGTTTGCAGCTGGAAGGGCATCCGATTCGTAAAACATATGCTGGATAAGTTTTCGGTTCATTCCACTGTGGCGACCCCTGATTAATTAAGGGGCTGAGCCGAAAAGAATATAATATAATATAATATAATATAATATAATATAATATAATATAA
>CAIGQQ010036459.1:2452109-2469157 GCA_903798035.1 Danio albolineatus | reverse complement strand
TATAATATAATATAATATAATATAATATAATATAATATAATATAATAAAATAAATGGTTGTATATGTTTACTATATATAAAGTACAAAGACTTCAGGTGTTCCATTGTTCTTCTTCATTTTGCCATCAGCTAGGCGGCAAGTGCAAAAAGGTCAAGCTTCACACTGCTAGCAGTTAGCATCTTTAGCGCTGTCCCCTTGGGCCATACAGATTTTCAGGGTACATCAAATGGGACCAGACTCCCAAAATACTCTGGGGGGAAAGATCTCAAACCCACACAAAACCAACACACACACACACAAAGCACACACACTGGTCATTACCATAACAAGCCAGTGTGTTTCTGCAGATACACTTGTTTGGGTTATGTGGGGGGTACAGAGGGGCGACGGGTCCCCAGCTTTATTTCAATAACAACAGACAGACACAAGGGCCACCTCGTCAGGCTTTAAATCACATGGCAGCGTCCTGATCAACTGATAAGCAGCAGATGCTAGCGAAAAGCCAACAGCATGGACGCCCGGTGCTCTTCATTTTATTTGCATTAGTTTTTGAAAGGAAACACTAGCGACTCTACCAACCACTTTATAGACTTACTTCACTAACACTGACAATAGCTTGCATTTTTTGGGGTGGAGAGAATGAAAAAGAGAGGGCAGTTGACAGTTTTAGTTACTTAAAATGTCTTTTAACATATATAAACTAAATAAAATCCATTAAAAATACAATGTCATACACGTCTTCTGTGATGGGAATGTTTTTAATTCAGTTTTAAAAATTTACTCGGTTAATTTTGGGAAACCTATAACTAAAATACTGTCATGGTGATACAACAATTTCCTAAACGTTAACAATTCCATCTGTAGAGTTTAACTCACTGCCCACTGAGGTTTTTCACATTATACTGTCCTCTTGTGCATTTGTCTTTCATTGACAACCAGCCTATTAGTGGATTTGAATGAGGTAGTGTCATTGGACACTGTAAGGACACAATATTCTAAAAAGAGTCATCTCTTTAGTTTTATTCTGGACAACTTGCTGTCAGGGGGTTTCAGGTAATTAAGAATGGCTCAGCATCTGGCAAAGTCAGTAAAAACTTAAAGTGAAAAGTTCAGATACAAAAACTTCTAAGTGCCATCTGTGAAATTTCCATTGAAAACTAGCATTTTCTCAGCCTCCTCTGTTCATGTTGAGTTATTTCACTTTACAGATCATGATAAGAACTTACTCTTTATTATTAAAGTGAAATTACTGAACCTACTGTACACACAAGAGCCTGATATTTTAATCACTACTGTACATGAAATGGATAGAGTCATCAGTACAATTTTTAAAATACTAAGATTTTTCATGACAATTAATATGAAATCAATGTGAACAAAAATTGAATTACTTATCAACTAATTTGATTTCCTATAACAGGGATTCTCAATATCTACTTTATTAAGGTCAAATGTCCAGAACAACTAATATTACATGACTTGCTTTTAATAAACATCCATAACATGCATTAGAAGTCAATACTTGGGCAGTGCAATATGGACAAAATAATCATGTTGCGATGCTTTGAACAAATATTGCGCTTGCGACTTTATTTACGATTTTGGCAACTGTTTTTGCTTTTTCAAACAAGCTACATACACACATTCTAAATGTATTCAGTGCACAAGAAGTGCATAAAAAATTTCACAATGAAATACCATAATATAAAGTTTAATAAATAAAACTGTAGTAAAATTGTCTTTAAAACAGACAACAGAAAATAAATTAAGATGAACTAACCTCAGCTCTAGTTAAAAAAATACCGTGCACAGTAGTACTAACTGCTTGATAAACAAAACTGTAATAAATTGTCTTAAAAACAGACAACATAAAAAAAATAAAGATTAACCTCAATTCCAGTCAGAACAATAAATAAAAACTAATATATACATCAAAACCACCTATTCGGTTCTCCTGCTCAACTTTGTTGTGCGGAGTGAGCTCTGATTGGTAAACATCTTTTTTCCCGCTCAGATTAGCTGTAATTGCCTTGTGTGCTGTGCCAGCTCTGATTGATTAACATGTTAAAATCATGCGCACAAGAACGTGAACAAAAATCGAAATAAATTAATAGATAAAACTGCAGCCTTTGCGATTTAGAAATTGCATGTGCTTAAATCGTGATTTTTTTTGCGATTCCAATTAATTGCACAGCTCTAGTCAACACTATTTATTTTTCTTTAAATAAAGTAGCATTTGCATTCAAAACATATTAAATACGATGCAAATGTAGCAAAACCATTAATATAAGTAGAGTTTTGTACAAAAAGTAACGAAATGTAGGCCAATAGTATCTGAATGCAGCCATCATGATGCAAGCTGAGATATGCATATCTCAGAGATGCAATGTCAGACACAATGTACTCGATGGATCTAGTGGTGTCGCTGTGAGGGGTAGGGTTAGGGGCGGGGTTAGGTGTGGGCATTAATAAGCATTGTATCAGCTCAGATTGCAACTCCACCAGATCTGCATCCAGACCTCCAAAAAAAAAGGTGAAAAATTCAAAAGATGTGTAATGAAAGTTTAGGTGTTATAGTAATGCCTCTGTATTTCGTGTTACGTTTCATAGTGGCGTTTCAAATTCACAACTCCAAAAGGGGCGACGTGGTGGCGCAGTGGGTAGTGCTTTGCCTCACAGCAAGAATGTTACTGGCTTGAGCCTCGGCTGGGTCAGTTGGCATTTCTGCATGGCATTTGCATGTTCTCCCTGTGTTCGTGTGGCTTTCCTCTGGGTGCTCCGGTTTCCCCCACAAGTCTAATGACATGTGGTATAGGTAAATTGTTTAAGCTAAAATTGCCCACAGTTTATGCGTGTGAATGAGTGTGTATGGATGTTTCCCAGAGATGGGTTGCAGCCGAATGGGCATCTGTTACGTAAAACATATGCTGGAAAAGTTGGTGGTTCATTCCAGTGTGGCAACCCTAGATTAATAAAGGAACTAAGCCGAAAAGAAAATGAATGAATGAATGATCAACTCTAACTGTATCATTACAAACCAAGCAGAATGGCTTTGTGCTGGCTTGTGGCAAAATAATCGCATACTTATCTGTCCATTTAACTTTGAACGGTCTATTCTCTTCATCAAGTTTTCTTTTCCGTGAGACCGTCATCTTCATTCTGAAATGATCGCTTTGCTGCAAGAGCGCGCATGACTAGCCTGCTCAATCACATTGCCTTGTATGATCACTGGATGTCATGATAACAGTCTGTGAATAAAAATATTTTGCCTTTGATTTTATTTCGGCCTGTATTTTTTATTATTTTTATTTTTTTCAAAAATACAAGCAACTAAACAGTTGATTTACAAGGTTTGTGCATTAATTAATGAAGAAAATCCACAATTTGAATCCTTTAAGCATGGTCTTGCAATACAAAATGGAGTCCGGTCTGGATTGAATACCCTCGCGACCCGGATCCAGACCGGGGATGCCCTGTCCTACAATATAACATATGTAACGCAACATTTGTAAAGAAACCAATCCAACAATCTAATCCCTTCAGCAAACCATGTTAAACTAACATGTTAAGCAAACGAAGGAGTGATGCACTGGGATTTACACTTCATCCCTTGAGAGGCCTGTGTAAGGTGCAAATTACATGAATACACTAAGCAAACACACTCATCTCTAGTTTACACAGGTAATCCAGTGTTTCCGGCAAATCAGTATTTAAACTGGCAGGTCAAACAGTGCTCATCATTTTGAGACTTAATATACACACATAAACACACACACACATATAGTTGTTTAAAAGGCCTTGATTACATATGCTAAACGTGGCTTAGCCGCGGTGGCTGGGCTCCTATAACAGGAGAGACTGTTGTGAGTTTACTGGAGAAGTTGTAAATATGCGCTAACACTTTTAGCGGTAATCCCTCCACACAAAGCCTGGCAGAGATTAGGAGCCGGTCGCCTGACAGAGAGAGAATCCTCCACCACAATCACATTTTAGCCTCTGCTGAGAGCTAGAGAGGGCATACAGCCCACGCCACTGATATCGCCAATCATGTGAGGACGAGAGCGAAGAAAAGCAACAATTCCAAAACCGCTTAGAAGAAAAAAGGAAGGGGGAAAAAATAAGCCACAGCCATCAAACTGTTTGTGTACTAGCTGCCATCATTCAGCTGAGTACAATCGGTCACATTCCCACCCCCCAACTGCTTTCTTTTACAGTACTGGCTTGTTTTGATGAGGGAAGCAACTGTATTGTCCAATTAAAACACTAGTCCACTCTACTGTGTCACCTTTTGAACTGGACATCCGCCACATCCCTGAAACTGAACGCTATTTCAGCAGGCCAAGGCCGTTTGACACATATGAGAGGACTTTAAGCAGAGCAAGAACCAGCCACAGCCCTGGAGCCCTCCACATGAATAGACCATCGAAGCAGTTTCATTTGAAAACTCTTCTGCTCTGCACTTGGCTGAACCTACAATAAAAGTTGATAATTGAGAAGCAAGAGGGAAGGATCACTATGACTGCGGAAAAAAGGAAGGGGGTGGAAAAGAGGCCCTGGCTTATGTTTAATACAGTTTAACTGATATTTAATATTTTGTGCTTTCTCTCTCTTTCTCTCCCTTTGTCCACATTAAAATACTTCAAAAAGAATTCTAATGAAGTGGAAATTAAAAGGAGCGTAGATTGGGGTTGGAAAGAGAGGCTGCTAATCCCGCTATCTCTTAATAATTCAAAGTCTCTTTTATTTTCTGAATAAAAAAGCGGAATTAATCTGGCGCTGTGAAGCTGTCCTCTCTTCTCACTGTTTAAATAAATCCCCGCTCGTACATTAAACGCAAGGAGGCCGGCGCTGGCGTGTAGCCAAGCTCTGTGTCAATTCCCTCCTGCCTCTTTTTCATTCTCTCCCAACCCCTTTTTATTCCCTTTCTTTAGCTTTTTGCCAGAGAGAGACCTGGGAGAGGAGCCGCGCCACCGGAGAGTCCCTATCTCTAGAACCTGCTCAGCACACGGCCCTATCACAGCCGGCTAAGACCACTTAGCAACGGCTGGCAGAAGGCACCCTTAGGAAACTTTGTGGAGATATTAGGACACTGGGAAGCCTAATGATATATTACAAAGGCATTGTAAAAGAAAAAGAGATGGCCAATAATAGCCTGACTGAAAGTGGCAACCCCAGCTGCTTGGAAATGAGAGAAGGAACTTCAGGAAACTCTGCATGTTAAGCTTCGTCATGGGCTGGAATTGAGCTCCTCGGTTTTAAAGGCAGGTTAATAGTCAGTCTGGCAATCATGTAAGAAAAGTGATGGACTGATTAAATTTATCATTTGCCACTTTCCATCTTAATATAAAGGGGAACGTTCATAGAAACGTGTCAAATGTGACAGAAACTGAACAAATTTAGTTGTCAACTTTCATTCATTCATTTTCTTTTCGGCTAAGTCCCTTTATTAATCAGGGGTCGCCACAGCGGAATGAACCGCCAACTTATCCAGCATTTGTTTTATGCAGCGGATGCCCTTCCAGCCACAACCCATCTCTGGGAAACATCCACACACACACTCCTTCACACTCATACACTACGGACAATTTAGCCTATCCAATTCACCTATACCACGTCTTTGGACTTGTGGGGGAAACCGGAGCACCCGGAGGAAACCCACGCAACATGCAAACTCCACACAGAAATGCCAACTGACCCAGCCGAGGCTCGAACCAGTGACCTTCTTGCTGTGAGGCGAACGTGCTACTCACTACGCCACCGTGGCGCCCTAGTTGTCAAGTTATCCCTGCAAAATCATTGTTATGTTACAACACTTCAAGTGCTTCATCGGACAAAGGTGCTCCATTTCAATCTCTATACTACAAGCCTCTATACTACATACTTTCCAGGCACTGAGATGTTATAGCATGCTGCCTAGGTCTCTCTATGCTGAGATATGGCCTGCTTGTAAGAATCTAAAATATCAGATATTCCTCTGTCTGGTCCAGGATCACCAGCAACATTCCTGGCTCTTCCCTTTGTAGTGGGAGATTTACAAAATCACTTCCTTTTTTCTTATGTTACTCATTCTTTGCCTTTGAATCTTGAGTCTTGAGCCATGATAAGACAGTCTCCTTGGAGGAAGCAGCTTCACCACAAACAAAAGCAGAGAAATATGTATCCGTTCTTCGGCTGTGACAGAAATCTTTAAAGCTTTTAGTCCGAAACTTTATTGCTTGCTGAATAAGGAAAGTGGGCTATTATTCAAACAAATCTGAATACATATTTAATCAAATCCCAAGCTTTTCTTTTTTTCTCTCTACATTATATCTTGTGACTCTATGAGATAAATGTGGAAGAAAAATCTTCTCCTTATTCATTTCTCTATTTTTTGGAGGAAATAAGCATCTTGATCTGTTGAACCAGACTGAAATGAGATTGACATGGCAGGCAAGAGGTTAGGTCTGTTTAAACCCCACCACTCTCTCTTTTCATCAGCCTGTATTGCTCCTCACAGAAATATCTACTTTGTGCCTTATCAAATGAAAAAAAAATCATACAGAGAGGGGGATAGAGGGAGGAATAGACAGAGCCTACAGGGAAAGTACAAAGGTGTGTCTGAAGATCCCCAAAGGCAACATAAAGTCATTTTCCGTGAAGGTGTGCTATTTTTATTTATATCTTTCCCTCGCTCTGTTTCATCATACATACTGTTTGGAGGGCTATCATTATGCCAGACGGAGAGCTGGGGTGAAAACCATTTGCATTACTACCCTGACTGTCTGACTCCAGGCGCTTTGCCATGATACTTTATTCCAAACCATTCAGCCAACCATTATCACTTTGCCCCCACTCTGTTGTACCTCCCCAACGCGCACACACACACACAAACACACGCATGCATCCAGCCTTATCAGACGCATCTCCTGCAACACTGGCACTGAGGTACAGGAGGGACCAGTCTGTGATGAGCGCAGGGAGGGGCGGGGGGTCCAGGGTGGGGGGGTCCTTTGCGTGTAATTGTCCTGGTGAGCACTCAATACCATCTTAAAGCAAACAGGCAATCTACAAAGCTGCGCAGACAGGGAGGGAAAGACCCTGTGGCTATGGGGACCCTAATAGGAACTCCTTTCTCCAAGAGATAAATGGGTAAAGTTCCTTTTATTTATCCTGGCCGGCTGTTTGGGACTGGGGCTATTAAAGCACAGCAATGCTATTTATCCCTCCAAAAAGGATTGGTCCCACACAGAGCTGAGGGCAAGAAAGGAGACGAGAGGGGTGAGAAAGAACGGCAGCAAGTAGAAATTGGTAAAATTGCGAGGTCAAACTGTTTATCTTTTTTTATTCCCATGTCTCTTCTTTTCTCTCATACTCTTCTTGAACCGTCCTCTCCATCGGCGTTCTCCTCCCTCTCTGTCCATTTACTTGTTGTGGACCATCTCTTGACTCTTTTCAGCCTCTTTTCTTTCCATTGGTGCAACTTTTGAGATGCTGACGGGAGTGATTATGTAGAGCCTGGCATAAATACAGCGGAGCTCGCAGAGGAAGAGTTGTCCACTCTGTATTTGTCATTGTTGGATAAAGGTGAGCTGATGGCGAGTTTCACAGGCAGATAAAGCACCTGCAGCCGCGTACGTTAATCTCCCAAACGCTCACCTAACAATAGATCATCCCCGGCCAGCTTCCCCTTGCTTAGCATATCTCCTGCTCTTGTCTTATCCTCTGTGTAAGGGTGCTTCCTAAAGCATGCCATGTCAGCTTATCTGAAGAGCACGCTGCTCCCTGAAAAGAGACCCTGTAAGCACTCCTCACCCCAATCATTAAAACAACACACAGGGAAATGTCAATGCCTAACTCAGCCAGACCTTCTAAACGTTGCTCAGACATACCAGAACAATTCAAGTGCAATTGCAGGGGACGTAGGAGCCAAAGGTCTCTTGTTAAATACAGCGCTCCGTCTGTCTCTCCGCCGGAGAGGGGAGGGAGGTTTTGCTTCCAGATAAGGCCAGACAGAAGTTGTGGTTGGAGGGCGATTGGAGTGTTTGTCCTCTCTTGTGAATACCTGTGGTCTCTGAACGTCCTGATGTGAAGAACAGAGGTTGCACACACACTGCTGCCTTCTGCCACAGAGATAACGCTGTTACATTGTGCTAAAGAAACATTCTCCCATATTAATGGTCTAACTGTGGCCAGTAGGGTTCAGAACTGAAGAATCGGCTCCCTTTCGATCCATGAACTGTAAACCAAATTGAACTAGAAACACTTATCAGGAAGTTGACCTCAAACTTGGTGTAAAATTTGATATCTCATATCCAGTACTATAATAAGAAATAGCTCAAATGAATGGGGATCTCGTCTACGTGAACTGGAAGTTGCTGAGACTTTTATTTCAGAATGTTGATATACTTCCAACTGAAACGGAATATTGAGCATGGGGCAGGGCATTCTTTTTGCGCACCATTCTTTTGTAGAAAAGTAATGTTTGAAGGGCCGTAGTTATAAATATTGTGGCTAAAGTCAACAAACTGACATCAGAGAAAGACAACCACTCCAAATGTGGAACCAAATGGTCAGAATTTAATTCAAGATTACAGTTTTTTTTACCAGTGGATTAACTTGAATCACATAAAGAATAACAATATGACCTAGCAAAATAAACATTGTCAGTTTTGATCCGTTAAGAATAAACGTGGACCACTTCATCTTGTGGGTCTCATCTTTCCCCCTTAAGTTGCAGCTTGAGCGGGAACTCTAATGTCTGTCTTTGAATCCCTCACCGGTGCCAGAGGTGAAGGAGGATCGGGCCAGTAGAGTAGCCATGATGAATGACTGTACTGATCTGATGCCATCTATTTCTGTGCTACCATCCAAGTGGGAATGGCCATATCAAAGCAAGCCTGTTCTTTCTCATCCCCTGTGGAGGAATTCCTTCTATACTCTGGCATGATAATGAGCCGGGCCTCCTTCAGGCCTCAAACACCTGATTGAGTCAAGCCCTGGTAGTGCCAAACACACTCAGGGAATTACATACAGGGGGATGTCGTCCAATTGGGCCAGACTCTCCTTCAGTAGGAGGCATTTCCTTGGCTTGCATACTTTGGCAGGGGACGCGATGCCTCTTTTCTAGCACGGTCTTGCGGCAAGAACCCTGGCTGGCCCCATGTTGGACGACACACAGTAGACAGCGAGCGGATGAGGGGGTTGAAGGGGGTGCAGTGGTTGAGTTTACAAAAGAACACAACATGGAAGCGTTTCAGCAAGTCTGCTCAGAGGTTAGTCGTAAACAGCCCAGATTTTGCCATATTTTTGCACGGCTGCTCATACCACACAGAAGTCTTTACCGCTTTTCCTTCTTGCAGTACAATGATCCTATTTGCAGATGACAGAGAAAGGGAAACAAAGCAAGCTCCAACTTCCCTTTGCCAAGCATATCTTTAAATCCCCCAAAAAACAAAGACACAACATGGCAGTGATTACCTAAAGCAATGAATAATATGGTGATAAATAAAGTCTAATTGAATACAACCCTTAATTGTTATTTTTTATTAACCACTAATTAAAATATTATTGGCCATGAGAGCCTAAGTTTATCATTTATTATATTCTCAACTGTTACAATTATGTGCTTTTTTTCCAAATACTATATATAACACACAACAAATATCTTTCAAAATGCATTTACTACTGTTTCAAAATCATACAGTATACATTTATTTGCAAAATTAAAATACTTTTGTATTGTTCTATAACAATATTTCATTTTTTAAAGTTTTATGAAAATATGTAATAGCATTGTGTGAGGAACAAAGCAATAGTTCAAAAAATTACTGCAAGTACAATTACAACGCCGTATAACTGTAAAAAAAATAAATAAATAAATAAAATGACAAATTAATTATCTTTAAGCGAGCTATTTTTTTGAAGTACATATGCTCAAATGTGACAACCTGCACGCTATTTCTTTTGTTTCACACAAATTTGTATGTAGACTATTAAAAAAATGAATAAATAAAATAATAAAAAAAATTAATAAAAATAATTTTTAAACTGAAACATTGTTTTTTCAATATACACTCACCGGCCACTTTATTAGGTACACCTTATTAGTACTGCCTTAATTCTTGGTGGCTTAGATTCAACAAGGTACTGTAAATATTGCTCAGAGATTTTGGTCTGTATTGACATGATAGCATTATCCAGTTGCTGCAGATTTGGCGGATGCACATCCATGATGCGAATCTACCATTCCATCACATCTCAAAGGTGTTCTAATGGATTGAGATCTGGTGACTGTGGAGGCCATTTGAGTAAAGTGAAATCCTTGTCATGTTCAAGAAACCAGTCTGAGATGATTCGAGCTTTATGACATGGAGCGTTATCCTACTGGAAGTAGCCATCAGAAGATAGGTACACTGTGGTCATAAAAAAATTGACATAGTCAGCAACAATACTGGGCTGTGGCGTTGACATGATGCTCAACTGGTACTAATGGTGTAGAGCAAGAAGAGAAAATATCCCCCATACCATTACAACACCACCAGCACTAGCCTGAAACATTAATACAATGCAGGATGGATCCATGCTTTCATGTTGTTGATGCCAAGTTCTGACCCGACCATTTGACCAATCAAAACTCATCAGACCAGGCAATGTTTTTCCAGTCTGCTATTGTCCAATTTTGGTGAGCCTGTATGAATTGTAGTTTCCTGTTCTTAGCTGGCAGGAGTGGCACCTGGTGTGGTCGTCTGCTGTTGTAGCCAATCCGCCTCAAGGTTGGATGTGTTGTGAGTTCAGAGATGCTCTTCTGCATACCTCTGTTGTAATGAGTGGTTATTGGAGTTACTGTTGCCTTTCTATCAGCTGGAACCAGTCTGGCCATTCTCCTCTGATCTCTGGCATCAACAAGGCATTTATGCCCACAGAACTGCCGCTCACTGGATATTTTGTTTTCTCAAACCATTTTCTGTAAACCCTAGAGATGGTTGTGCATGAAAATCCCAGAAGATCAGCAGTTTATGAAATACTCCAACCAGTCAGTTTGGCACCAAAAACCATTCCACATTCAAAGTCATTTAAATGACCTTTCTTCCACATTCTGATGGTCAGTTTGAACTGCAGCAGATCGACCTGACCATGCCTGCATGCCTAAATGCATTGAGTTGCTGCCATATGATTGGCTGATTAAAATTTTGCGTTAGCGAGCAGTTGAAAAGGTGTACCCAATAAAGTGGCCGGTGAGTGTATGTATGTTTATCAATAGGTATTATTTTCATAAAATGATTTTAACCTGTCAGTAACTATCCACTTGTTTTTACTTGTTTTTTGTTTTATCAACCAACGATCTTCCCATTATTCCTGAGTCTAAATGTCAGCATAAAGCATAATTTTGCCTTTTGACTCTAAGCCATTCAAGTAACAGAGAGAGTCAAGAAGAGACACAGAGCCCAAGAAAGTGGAGAAAAACCAAGAGCAAGAGAGAAAGGGCAAGTAAGAATTAGGGTCGATGAAACAGCACGGGGATAATAGAAGTTTCCTGGGGCAATTGCAGAGAGAGACGGGGAATATATGCACATGTAAATGAGAGAAAAAAGGAAAGCAGGTCACACTGCCATCCGTCCATCCATCTCATTTAGAGCAGGTACAGCTGCCAGAGAGAGCGGGCAGATCGGTAATTTCTGTTTGCCCAAGCGTTCACTTGAATACCGATTCACAGAGTGAGAATAAAGAAATCTTACTCTCTCGCTGGGTCACAGTGAGAGTTTCCTCTTTATTGTAGATAATGAGATAAAAGAGCCCAAAATCTTCATTTCTCTAAGCATCAAGCTTAGAGAAATGAAGTCTCTCACCTCCTTCTTAATTAAAACATCCTAATTGGCCTGCTGCCCGCCTTTGGTCTCCAAACATTATTTTGCTTTTCCTCCACTGGTTTGGAACCGTTTACTGAATGTCCTCCGCGGGCTTGTCAGGGGGCCGCTTTTGTGCTGAATGTATACAGGCCTTTTGTGGTAGCATTAAAATATTAATCATTACCTCTTTTGCCCAAAATGAAAATGTCAATGTGAGTCAACTTTTTTTTTAATGACTATTATTATTGCTATTATATCTCACCTGAGACACAACCTGCATAAAGGTCATAGTCCTTTCCTTTATTGCATGCAGAACCAATTAATTACATCTAATTATTCATGGTTAATTAATACATTTTGAATTATTTATTAAATACAAGAATTTTCTTCTGAATTTGTTCATTAGATGAAATGGATGCCATATATTGCATCTATTCCACGCAAATTTCAACCTTGCCATAAAAAAAGTTTTCACCAAAATACAGAAACTGTTTTTAAGTTTGTGAAAGCAAATATATATAATTTTAAATTATATTTTATATTATATTTTAAAAATACTCAAAAATGTATTTGTCAATGTTTTCAAGCTATTACATGAAGACATTTTGGAAGTAAGGAGAAAAAAATCTACTTCTGAACACAACATTTAAATCAAATCACTATTATAATGTAAAATGTACTATATTTTGTTGCATATTAAAATGTAACTTTTTCCTTTAACGGCAAGCATTACAATAGCTTTTTGTGCTGTTTAGTATTTCAATGCAAGCAACTATTTTTGCATAATTATTAAATTAGGACAATTATTTATTTTTTTTCAAACATAATTTATAAAGTTTAAAAAGTATGTAATTTTTTGTTATATTTTTGTTATTATTATTGAATGATTATAATTTAACTGCATATAAAATAATATAAATAATTACAGATAAATATACCTCATACTTGCATAGAATAGAATTATAATGCATTTGCAGTTTTTCAGTCATGATGGAAAATTTCCCTCGACTTTCCTGTTTCTTTTATAAAGAATTATTATAAAGAATTTCAATCCCCCAAAGATACTCCATCATAAACTTAACCCTCACAGGAATCATTTTTAGATTATAATACAGATATTTATGCCCAGTAAGTGATCTGTCTCCTGGGGAGAGTTCACAGATCCTCACAATGTATGTGATTACAGGTTTTAGTATCCTTGTGGGGCCAATTGGTCCCCACAAAGCGAGCTAAACTTGCCTCACACAAACCCTGAGCCTGTTGTGTGTAACTGTTAGCAGGTGTTTCTCTGAGATGTTTTGCTGTGTGATGCGTGTTCGGCGTGGGCTAAAAGGTTGGGCAGTCCTTCCCTGCTGCCCCAGGACCTGTCCAAATTGTAATCCTATTCCTGTGTTTATCAAAGAGAGGAAGAGAGCAGGGAGAGGGAGGCATTGAGCTGACGGCTTGATTGTGATGTTTCTGTCTGATAGCTCGGCTAACCTTATCCATCAATTCCACCTCAGCCTCCCAGCCTCAGTCAACCCCCACAGACATACACACACGCGCACAAACACACACACAAACATATATCAGGCGACCATCAGTCCTACCACTGACCCTCTCTTACCAAAAGAAAACACACACACTCACTCAAACCATATTTTTCACATCATCCACTGAACACAGATACGGCTATTAGTAACAAATAGAATGTAACACACTCACCCTTTAATGTCAAAACTTATTCACACATATTACGTGTTCTATTCACTAACTCACTTGTTATAATTACTATTTAGTAAGATGCTGTTAAGTTTAGATAATTTATGAATAACTCACTTTATTAGTTACATCATTAAAACTGTATTTAAGCTACTTTTCTAATTACCTTGTCTGAAAAGTAGCTTAATTACTCAATAAGTAATTTTACTACTTCAAATCCATCTACATCTCAATACATTTAGACAAAAAAAAAAAACTTTTAATTTGACTCAAGGGTGGCACGGTGGCTCAGTGGTTAGCACTGTCTCCTCACAGCAAGAAGGTTGCTGGTTTGAGTCCTGGCTGGGATAGTTGGCATTTCTGTGTGGAGTTTGCATGTTCTCCCTGTGTTGGCATGGGATTCCTCTGGGTGCTCCGGTTTCCCCCACAGTACAAAGACATGCACTATATGTGAATTGGGTAAACAGAAAATTGCCCATTGTGCATGAGTGTGTGTGTGTGAATAGGTGTATGAGTGTTTCCCAGTACTGGGTTGTGGCTGGAAGGGCATCTGCTGCATAAAACATATGCCGGAATAGTTGGTGGTTCATTCCGCTGTGGAAACCTATGATAATCAGGGACTAAGTCAAAGAAGAATGAATGAGTGAATGCAGGATTCTGACTCAAACCGAACCCTTAGGTTTAATTAATTAATTTCAAAATAATGACACCATATTTCATGCATACCATATATTGATAAATATCTCATTTCATTGTTTCTTGGGCATGTGCAATCGTTGGAAAAATCTAACATTCTTTAGTTCAACTAAATTTGGTTATTAAGCAAAATATGAATATCAATAAATATACACTGATGGAAATTTTTAATATTGATGATCATATATTGATGATTGACAATTATATTTTGATATTATAAATTGATAAAGGTTTTGCTAAAGGAAATATTAAATTAATTATAATCATTGGGCTATTACAGCCATGTGTAATCTACTGGTTGTTTAAGAGTTAAGGAGCTATAGAGAAATTCTTATCTAAAACATCGTAACATTGTTTTTAAAAATGCCTGTGGGCCCATCTTTGGCATTCTTTTGCTCACAGAGGTTGTCTGTGTGTGAACTAATCATTCTCCAGAGAATTAAAGCAATTAAAAGACAAACTTTGTCTGACTTTATTCAATTTCAGTCTTCACATTAAAATGTATTCCTAAATATTTTGCCATCGCAACACATTATATATGTGTGCAACTGCTCTGTTCCTCTGAATGTATTCCTATACATTTTCATGTATTAATTTTCATTAAGTTTCATTAAATTGCATCATTTTCCCAGGGATGGGTTGCAGCTGGAAGGGCATCCGCTGCGTAAAAATATGCTGGATAAGTTGGCGGTTGATTCCGCTGTGGCGACCCCGGATTAATAAAGGGACTAAGCCGACAAGAAAATGAATGAATGAAATTGCATCATGCAATCTTCCTCTTTTTTTTTGCAATATGAAACCACCTTGATACGTGCAACATTCTATAGTTCTATAAAAAATTCTAAATATATTTGTATAATAAAAAACTAAAAAATCTGCTTCTCTGAATAGATTTATACACAACTAAATGTAAGTACAGTTTTTAAGGCAAGTACATTATAAGCAATGTAATGAATTTAGCTGAAAGTAATCCCTTACTTTACTTTTTAACAAAAAATAACTAATTACAGTAGTTAGTTACTTTGTAATTGATTACATCACATAGTGGTATTAATACCACAATAGTGGTATTAAGGTATCAAAATGTGGTTAGACAGAATAGGAATTAAACAGTACTAATCCACAGCCAATGTTCTAGCAATATTATGCTAATGAACAAGTAGTTAATAGATTGGTCCTAATTAATTGGTCCCCAAACATTTAGCAACTTTTAACAATTCATGTTGATGAGTTAATGTAGGTTTACATGATAACACTATAAAAGCATTGACACAGATTACAAAATTGTGGTATCTTTTATTGACTTTTCAGATGTGAATGTTAACTGTGTAAATGTATTATTAGGTATTGTTTTGCCATAGTAATTGTGCTCAAAAATGACGCATAACTTTGCTAAGAAAAGCTTATTAATTTAATAATTATTACTTGATTCATTATTGGGTGGCACGGTGGCTCAGTGGTTAGCACCATCACCTCACAGCAAGAAAACCACTGATTCCAGTGCCGGCTGGGTCAGTTGGTATTTCTGTGTGGAGTTTGCATGTTTTCCCCGTGCTTGTGTAGGTTTCCTCTGGGTGCTCCGGCTTCCCCCACAGTCCAAAGACATGTGGTATAGGTGAATTGAATAAACTAAATTGGCTGTAGTGTATGAGTGTTTCCCAGTAACTTACTGGGTTACGACTGGAAGGGCATCTGCTGCGTAAAACATATATGCTGGAATAGTTGGCAGTTCGTTCTGCTGTGGTGACCTCTGAAATAATGACTAAGTTGAAGGAAAATTAATAAATGAAATCGAAAATATTTTTTGTGTTGTGTATTATAATGTTGTGATGCCTAAATTTACTTTTAATCAATTTTTTTTTATTTCTTTTTAAATTTGGACATAGTAGAACTTTAATATTGATTACTGTTTATCTACCTTAGCATAAAAATAATTATCAGCTTATCAGCACCTCTGTCTTTAAATCAAGACCCTGATGTCAAAAGTGACCTCTTGTTTTATCTGGACAGCCATATTTATTCTAAAGATATATTAAATATGCATTTAGTTTTGTCTCCTTGATCCATTTTATGTATTTATTCATTAAAAAATACATTTTGAAAAGAAGAATCTGATTCTAAATATATGACTGCATGCTTTTAAACACTTCACCAATAAAATAACTTTGAATAACTTTCTTTCTTTCTTTCTGTTTTTTGTTTTGTCGTTTTGTAGGCAGGGACTGCAAACTTTTGATTAAACTGCAGCTGACTTCAATAAAATATGGCTGAATGTCGGAATAACTCCAAACATATGAAACATTTGTCTTGGCTTCCTCTCAGTGTTGTTCTGAAGTCTAACAAGACCTGCAGGACTCTTAAACCCACCTGTGATGAACTAACCAGACCCACACCTGAACACTGAGGTAATGTAAGACTGCTGGAAACATCACATTTAATGAAAAAGACACAAAGACTAGACATGCAAGCGTTTCCTGACCACACAATCTTACTTTATAGTCATCATTGACATAACTGTTGTTTTTACATGCCTCGCATTTAACTGTGTATTTGGAAATATATGGGTGATGCTATAATTTAATACTTTACATTTCAAAATGTTCAGATAAAAGGTTCACTAAAATGCAAAGTTTTTATATTATCTTATTAAAAACATTCAGTTTGAATAATTCTGTGCTTGCCAACTTTTTACTTTTAATAATGAAAAAAAAAAGGTTTCTGTAGTGCTGCACAGTAGCTCAGTAGTTAGTACTGTTGCCTCACACCAAGAAGGTCTCTGGTTCGAGTCCCAGCTGGACCAGTTGACATTTCTGTGTGGAGTTTGC
>CAIGQQ010036459.1:2436133-2451709 GCA_903798035.1 Danio albolineatus | reverse complement strand
ATATATATATATATATATATATATATATATGAGCAATTCCAGCGTTACGGATGTGAAATTTGCAGTAAAAACCCAAAACATAAATTCACATACTGTATAAGTGTATGTTAATATTATATTGAAACAACTGTTTATATTTCCCTGAATATCTGACCACAGAGTTATGGGATCAGAAAAAATATCAATCTGTAAACATGTTTTGTTCTTTAAATGAGGAAAATAAACATGCATTATAGATGTGACAAAAAAGTCTGCAAGTTTACAGTCTACAACACACTTTGAAGAAATTCTCTGAATTAAACTGCACAAACCAAAATAAATAATGCTAATCAAAACAATAAGAGTCAGCTCACTACAGAAAAAAATATATAGAGATTTTTATTTTATTTAATATTTTTGCATTAATGACAAAAAAGTGTCGTTATGGATGTGCCATCTCTCTGTTATGAATGTGAAATTGCCACTTGTCAGACTTCGGTAAATCAAATATAATAGCTTGAAAACACTGACAGAGACATTTTTGAGCATTTTTTAAAGTACTGTAAAATACTTGCTTACACAGAAAACGATTTCTTTATTTTGGTGTAATAGATATATAAATAGATAAATAATTTGAGTTTACACTTTTAATTTTATACAAATATACTAATACTACTACTATATTAATCCTAACTAAAATAACAATTTTAAATGACAAATGACAAGTAATTAGTAAACATGAAATAATTATTTGGTATGTAAGCTCTTATTACACAATGACATTTTAGTGGGAGTCTTCTGTGTATAAAGTATCTTTTAGCTCATTTGCATTTATTATTATTATTATTATTATTATTATTATTATTATTACTATTGTTATTATTATTATTTAGACTTCTGAACTCTCTGAATACTCTTTCATCACACTAAGATAATTTTTTGAACATACAAAACCTTTATAGCCTCACATCTGCTTCGTTCTTTTCCTTAAAATAATTTGATGAATCAACTTCATGACAACTGCTTTAACACTGACACGCAGAGCTTAAGCTAAATTGATGGAAGTTAACTAAACTGACTCTTAGCCATTAATATCTCCTAATTATAATGTAGTGAAAAAAATTAGACTCCAGCACACACATTAAAGGCATAATGAACGGGACTCCTAAACGATGTACTGTGCTCATGCGATAACATAGACATCGTACATTCAAAGGAGTATTATTTGCCGATTTTATTTATATAGCGAATCGCAGCGCAAGAGGCATTAATCAGAAAGTAAACTGAGGCCATAAGGGTAATCAAAAAAAAAAAAAAGTGACGTCCCCTAAAAGAATCATCCTCTGAGACCTGTACGCACACACACTTCAATGCCGTCAGTCAGATATACGTGCACGCAGGCGATAAATACCTCCTGACATTGTGGCCCGGGGCAGTGTTTACAGATGAAGATGACTCTGACAAAGCCACTGACTGGGAGCCAAACAAGCCCTATTCCTGGAAAAGCTCAACCCGTTTCAGTGTCTCAAACACCTCGGGGTCCTCGTGTCACTTCACTACTGTCACAGACACCCTGATCCCGTCTAAAACACAACGCTTTACCTGAGCATTCACACTCCAGAGCTGATATATGCAGAACAACAAACTTTAATACCTTGATCTCTTTGACCCTGTCTTATCTGACATTTGTGACATGTAGTTTTTTTGTTTTTTTTGGCACCACATTGAACAAGGAGGTAAAACAGAGCAAGAATCAGAGCGTAGAAGCTTCATGAAGATTTAACTTCGAGGCCTATTCACCTGTCTCTTTAATAGCAATTTAAAAGTGACTTAATTATACCCCTTTTAAAACACATTCTCACTCCTGACTCGTCACATATTGACGCTCAGTCAGGACCCTTTCCAGTCACTTTTTGACCTCTATTGCTGTTGGTCACTCACATTATGTGTTGCATTAAATGATTCATACTTTCAGAAATATTTTGGAGCACCTAACCGCACATCCTACCCTCAAATTCTATGTCTTAACAACATGTACCTGTAAAAGGAGCAGGCCAATAAAAGTGAACTCAAATGTACTTTTTGCAAGTAGTGTTGGGTTCCATGTCCTCTGAAGCCATACAATGTCTTTATGGGAAGAACAGTTTAATTTAAAATGTTTTATGAAGGAAAAGTTGTACATAAATACAGGGTTGTATTTAATGATATTTTAATTATTATTCCTTTTCACACTAATGATATGTACAGAGACATGACATTCACCAAATGAATACTGCAGCTTACCAGTGTCAATGATTTGTAATTGAATATGTTTGCCTTACCTATCTATCCCCGTATGGACAACTTTTCTAGTGTGGTCAGGATGATGGAGTCCTTTAACACTGGACTGTTCTGTACAACCCCCAAAAGTTCAATGCATGTTGCAACAATGGAAAATAATTTATAGCGTTGCAATAATCAATGCAATAATGAAAATTGCGGGTTGTGGTTTTTTTAATAGGGGTGGGTGTGTTTTGTATTTTGCATTTTCCCCCTTCATTTTATTAATCTCTGGGCTGATTCCGGGCATGTTAGAATGTATGTCTGAATGTGCACTGAAAAAAAGGCTTACTCCAAATAAATGTCCCATCATTTATTCATTCATTCTTTCGGCTTAGTCCCTTTATTAATCAGGGGTCACCACAGCGGAATGAACCACCACCTTATCCAGCAACTGTTTTACGCAGTAGATGCCCTTCCAGATACAACCCATCACTGGGAAACAGCCATACACACTCATTCACACACATCCACTTGGGCCAATTGAGCTTACCCAATTCACCTATACCACATGTCTTTGGACTTGTGGGGGAAACCGGAGCAACCGGAGGATACCCACGCCAAGATAGGGAGAACATGCAAATTTTTCACAGAAATGCCAACTGAACCAGCCGAGGCTCATACCAGTGACCTTCTTGCTGTGAGGTGATTGTTCTACCCACTGTGCCATCGTGTAGCCCAATGACCTATCCGTGAGCACTACATTTAGTGATGCTTTCACATGAAAATCAAAGTACTGTGTGCCACATGTAAGAGTGCAAGCACACGTGAGACCAAAAGCCCATGTTGCTATGTTAAATTCATAAGCTTTTGTTATTTAAACAAAGAAACACATCTTAATCCTGCCGTCTGCATTTTCGGCTCTTGACTGAACAGATATATAGTTCAATAATGGTTAACATTTATTTATAGTAATCATACCAAACCGTGACCAAAAACCGAACCGAATTGTGAGAGGTCTGTATTGCTGCACCCAAGCACTGAAAAAAAATGTTGTCTGCAAAACTTGCAAACAATTTATTTGTGTTGATTTTTAACAAACAAATTAAATTTAATAATGTTCAACTTAATTAGTTTGTTTAAATTCAGCCCAAATAAATTGTTTACAGTCACTTAACATAAAGAAATTGAGTAAATTCAAGGAATCAGCTTTGAATATTTTTTTTTTTCAGTGTAGTGGTTAGTTTTCTTGGTTGCTCACTTTATACAGAGTTGCACTTCTGATGTAGAGAGCTGAGGTTCAAGTCCGGTGAAGAATTGTTTCACAGAAGAGATCTTTTTTTTTTTTTAATCAAGACGAAAAAAAAATTTCTCATTTGCTTTTGAAAATACTATTAGTTGGGTATCTGAAACATACAAGAAAACACAGACTATAAGTAACATATTTCAGGTTTGCAAAAATGTACACATCGCCTTCTAATAGGTTTGTCATCCTTAATGTGCAATAAAACGCCCTCGGAGCGAAGCATTTTACATTTTGAAAAATGTTAGCCATGTATTTACAATGATCCAGTACTGTTTAATTAAATGCTTTTATTATTATTATTTTTAAATATTTATATTATTTTTAACCCTGAAGCAGAGGCATTATCATTGATGAAAAAATGTAACTTTTTTTTTCACAGCACATTAAAGCGAGTGAATCCAAGCATGGAGAAGCATAGAGAAGCTTTCTGAATGTTTAACACTCAAGCCTGTTTATCTTTTTTGTTGTTGTTAGTGGTTTAATTAAGCAAGCCATTTCTTTTTTTCATGGACTGGGTATGACTAATATGAGCCCAGGAAGATATGAAGCACTTCAAATGTGATGTGTTGCTTTTGTGTTTGGACACAATGCCAGGCCGAGCCCAAGGGCCTCTAAGATGCTCAGAGAATGAATGAAAGAAAGAGGTGAGGTGACAGAGAGGGTGAATACGTGGCTATAGGCAAATGGAAGATGAGAATACATATTTTATATACATTATATTTAACATTTAAAAAGGTTTATATAAATCACTGCATATCAGGTTCAGAGATTAACTTTTCCATCAAGTGTCAATATTTGTTCTCTTAATTCATTCAAGTTGGCTCTTTTTATAACCTCATGAAGGCAGTTTTAATCTTTGTTATCCTTTATGTCAAAAATAAAGTATTTCGATGTAAAAATCTCTAATTGCAATTCAAAGTGATGTTTATTTATAAACTAATTTCGAGAGGATTACGTGCTTATGATTGACACGGCTTGCCCAGAGTCAAGCTAATGCACGATCCACCAATCAGACGATTCCCAACTTAGTATAAATAACCAAAGTATCTTACCTTAATCATCTTCGTCTTGAAGAATCCCCCCTTCCACCCCCTCTCCTCCTTTTTTCCTCTATAGGGCAGCATGGTGGCTCAGTGGCTAGCACTGTTGCCTCACAGCAAAAATGCCTCTGGTTCGGGTCCCAGTTGACATTTCTGTGGGTCCTCCAGTTTCCTCCCACAGCAGGGGTGCTCAATCCTGGTCCTGGAGATCTACCTTCCTGCAGATTTCAGTTGCAACCCATATCAAACACACCTGCCTGTAATTATCAAGCGCTGTTCAGGTCCTATTTAATCGGTTCAGGTGTGTTTGATCAGGGTTGGAGCTGAACTCTGTAGGAAGGTAGATCTCCAGGACCAGGATTAAGCACCCCTGTCCCACAGTCCAAAACATGAGACAAAGTAAATTGACTAAAACAAATCAGCACCATAGACAAATTCCACCAGCAGGATACCCTCATAGCAATTCATAAGCAGCAGGAAAGATGGGGGTTCTCGAGATGTACCTGACCTCAAACTCCCCTGTCGCCTTGCAAATGGGAGGGAGCCCCAGGCTCGAGGATCTTATGAGCTAAGGGCTCTCTCCCGGGACAGCATGCCAAACTAGCTTTATTATATTAAATTTATTACCTCTTGAATTTCCATCGAAAATGAAAATTTTTCTCAGCCTCCTTTGTATATGTTCAGTTATTTTACTTTAAAGACCATGAAAAAGACGTATTTTTTGCCATAAATATGATATTACTGAACCTACACACAGGATCCTGATAAAAATGCTTATTTTATAGGAAAATTTTAGATGGCATTTAGAGGTTTTCGCATCTAAACTGTTCAAATATACATTTAGCCATCGAACAATGACCAATAACAACAAACTGTTCATAAATACATATCAAATGAATATAAATAATAAATAAAATAAAGGCTAGGGCTCCAATATTATGTCAAAAGAAAAATGCTGTTACTAATCTAAACACATCTAATTGGTTACTACGTTCATGGGCTCACCTGTGATTAGTTGCTTAGAACTTACTTAAAAAGAAATTTAATAAAACATTTCTTTGCATCTAATTGTAAAGCCATGAATCTTATTTATTTATGTATTTATTTATCTATTTATTTAGCAATGGCCATAATGGTTTTTAATTAATAGTGAAGGGGTATTGTTTGATTCCTTATGAAATTGTGGGGTATTGTATTTTATTTCATTTTTTGTTTTTACAGTATCCTCTGTTGTATATCTTGAATGGTCAGTTTTTACTGTGTATGCTGTGACAAAAAGCACTGTATGCTGATTTAATGCTAAATAACATCCATTCATTCGTTCATTTAGTCCTTAGTATTTATTATTCTTGTAGATTTCATTTATAAATATACTATTGTACATTTTTATTAATTATTATTCACAACATATACAGCCCCCACCCCCACATGATTTACAAGTAATATTGTAATTGTCTAAGGGTGTTTTAGTATTACAATGAAATAATATATGTTTTAATTTCTCTTCATTTTAACTGCCCCTTCCTGTTTTTATTTTAATTTTATTATTATTATTATTATTATTATTATTATTATTATTATTATTATTATTATTATTATTATTATATTATTATTATTATTTTAGTAGTAGTAGCAAAAAATAGCTGAAATCAAATAATTGAAAAAACATAACACAAGTTATCTAATCATAACTATTATCAACACCTTGAAAGAAAGAAAGAAAGAAAGATAAAAAGAAAGAAAGAAAGAAAGAAAGAAAGAAAGAAAGAAAGAAAGAAAGAAAGAAAGAAAGAAAGAAAGAAAGAAAGAAAGAAAGAAAGAAAGAAAGCTGCCCTCTAAAAATATTATGCGAGGGAGAGAGGGAGGGACGGATGGCAGAGAAAGATGAGAGCAAGAAGAGAAGAAGGGAAGAGAGAAAGAGGAATTGGCCCTTTGAGGACTTTAAAGAGAAAGCCACCATGAGGAGAAGGGAAAGAAAATGTTTACTCAGGGAATTAGTTCAGGATCATTGTGTGTGCGCGAGGGCATTAGTTCCCTGGCTTGATTTCAGGGCCCAAGTGGCTCAAGCAGAGCTCCCTCTAGGCCAGGCCTAATTACCACAGGACTAGGGCCATTAAAATGCTTAACTAACCTCGTTTCTCCAAAACGCACAGATTAGCAGCAGCCTCCAGCAAAGTGGCGGGGATAACCCTGCTGCCTAATACCCCCTTTGATTTATTTTTGAAAAAGAGAGGGGCGAGGGAGCGAAGTGGTAAGCGTAGAGAACTGGCACTGCGTAGGCACTCAAACTTTTGAGCGCAATGAAAAGATTCAAACTTCTGTGTCCACACACTGAGGGGGATTTGGGTTTGAAACCAGAGCTGTTCCCATGAAAACCGGAATTAAAAAATAATAAAAAAATGAGCGTTGACTGATTCAGCTGTATGTTAGATTATATCAATTCATTACATGGACTAAATTTCAAGGGGTCAAATTCAATTATTAAAAATGATAATTCTGTCATCATTTACTCATCCTCCACTAGTTTCAAACATGTTTGAGTTTCTTTCTTCTGTTGAACACAAAACTGGAAGCCACTGACTTAAATATTAGCTTTTACCAACTATGGATGCCTTGAGATTTTCTTCTTTTGAGTTCAATATAAAAAGGAAACCACTTGAGAGTGAGTAAATGTAAGAACATGTTCTCTGTTATCTCTATTATAGTATATATTCGTAAATCATTTATTAATAATAATATCTATTTTTTAACCTCATGACAGAAGACAAACACAAAGAACAGATACAAAGATGTGAATATGTTATCTATTTCAATTTTATTTCTGATTTAATGAATTTGTTAGATTTACAGCCCAATTAGAAATATATCCCTGCCATTTAATCTGACTTTGTTATATGTCCATCTGTTTGTGACTTTTTTCAATGTGGTTGGTTGGTTGGTTGGTTGATTGGTTGATTGGATGGATGGATGGATGGATGGATGGATGATAATTAACAATATTACCTTACCAACTAAACTAAGCATCGTCTAGACATGCAAAGTTTACACAGTAAATTAGCCAGTTTGCTGAAGCTGTGGATTACAAATTATAATGTTATAAATAATATTCAAGTTCCTTTAAAGATTGACCGTTTCACTTCATAAGGTTTAAATGTGTCATCAGTAGCCACATGTTTTCATTTGCTTTGCTTGTACACTCTTTGATTAGAAAGGTCCCAGTAGCGTTTGACGTGATTTATATCAGGGATCACCAATCTCGGTCCTGGAGGTCCGGTGTCCCTGCAGGGTTTAGCTCCAACTTGTCTCAAAACACCTGCCTGGATGTTTCAAGTATACCCATTGAGAGCTTGATTAGCTTGTTCAGGTGTGTTTGATTATGGTTGGAGCTAAAATCTGCAGGACACCGGACCTCCAGGAACAAGCTTGGTGATTCCTGATTAATATGAATCACCAGTGACCACGGTTTCAACTAAGGGTGTTCACACTAGCACTTTTGGTCCACAACCGGGCTTGTTTGACGTCAGAGTTTGGTAAATTTAGCTAGTGTGAACTCGAGTGCACACACGTGAACCCGTAAACCTAAAGGAGGTGGTCTGGGGTATGGTTCATGCGAACTCTGATATGGTTCACTTCTGATATGAATGTAATTATACCAAATAATGGAAGTCCCGTCCACTGTACAACAAACTTCAGTTTTCATAACGTTCATTCGTGTGTGTATGTCTGTGTATCACTTACCTAGGCAACAAGCGGGACTGACCCAATACAAACACGTTGATAATGTCTGCTTGTCTCCTCCAAAAACAACATCTGCAGACATCGCGTTATGTTCTGAGCGTTTTTAATGTTTTTTTTGTTTTTGCGGCAGACAGACGCAAGTGGTTCTCTGTACTTTGGTTTTGGTAACAAAAGCAAAAGATTCAGTAAAAGCAGAATGACCGTGATATGGGGACATCTTAATTTTGGCGTTTTACTTTCGTGTCCGTCACCTAGCAACAACTGTACACAAAACAGCAACTTGATGACGCAAGCGTACCAAGGTTGAGAAGGAAAAAGGACAATGTGAACACAAACCAGCTGAGAAGGTGCCAAGGGTCGCCAATCGAGCTTGGGTTTTCATTCATTCATTCATTTTCTTGTCGGCTTAGTCGCTTTATTAATCCAGGGTCGCCACAGCGGAATGATCCGCCAACTTATCCAGCATTTGTTTTACACAGCGGATGCCCTTCCAGCCGCAACCCATCTCTGGGAAAGAACTTGGGTTTAGTCCAGGCAATTGAACCAAGTGTGAAAGCATCCTAAAAATCTAATCTAAAAAATATATATATATATTTTTTAAATCTGAAGTTAACAATAAAATGTATCTATTTTCTTAAATGATCTCTTTAAAAAGCTAAATCACATTCTAGACACAAAACAATGTATGATTTGATGGATTAGAAGCACTTACTCAAGGCTTTCTACAAATGTAGACAATTTTAACTGAAACTTCAAGAACCACAAACAGACTATAATCTTGTCTTTGTGTATCGCCGGACAGATGTTTGTGTAGACATTCACTAATGATGATGTCAAAGCAACATTTTGGAAAACGGCGTCCCTGTGTCACCGGCGCACCATCAGAGAACATCTCTTGCGGTTTCCTTTGTCACATCCTTTGGTAAAATATGTTTTCCCTTTGGATTCGCTCATTATCATGTTTCATAAATGACTCAGATGTTTGCATTTTGACGATCATTGTTGCTCCTTGTCATTTGTCATGTGTGACGAGAGACAAAAGGGGAATATTTTAGAATCCATTTGCATAATTCAATAAATAGGCATACTTAAACTAGGATGCAAAATAATGTTGTGTGCAGCACAATGTTTATGTAAATGATTGGTGTCAAGATGCCTGTAGACTATGCGAGTGTCGATCATGCTTTGGCAATCCTTAAAATGCATTTGCTGTGCTACCCACTTTTTTGTTCACAGGACTGAAAGGAAGAGAATATGGCACCTCAGAGCAATACTGTCAGCTTTGTCCAACGCACTAAGGGTGGGATTTGCTTTATTTTGACAATTGTGTGTGATTACTGCAGCCAAATGTGACAGTAACTGTATTTTCTTCATCATGATAATACCCTCATTGTCAGTCATCACTTTGTTTTATGCATGTTTTTCTTGCATCTCGCCGTTTGATTTCATTCGCTCTGTGCCTCCAACGATAAAAAGGATTAGTTCACCCTGAAATGAACATTCTGTCAACCTTGTGTCTTTCCAAGCTTGTTTGACGTTGCCTGAAACACAACATGAGAACTTTTGAATAATATAGTTTGCTCACAAAAGCACGATAGAAGTATTAAAAAATCCTCCATATGACTCGTGAATAACATTCTAAAGTTTCCCAAGCTAAGAAATAGCTTCAGTGACAATCAGAACAAACTCAAAGTCATTTTGCTCAGGCCTGTTCCTCATACCAAACTATAGAACAGCTTTAGAAGACTTGGAATATACAGAAATTGCCAAAAATGATGTCTAGAGAGGATATGTGTACCAGTAGCATGTTTACATGAGGCAAAAGTGATAATGGCACACTAAATTTAAAGTATATAAAAGACACAAATTTGGTCTCATGTTTTTGACCTGCTTCTATTTGAGTAAAATAACTAAATTATGACATTATTGTTGATAGTTTTATTTATTTATGTATTTAATTATTTTTTGTAGAAACCTACTATAAGCTCATTTAAAATGAAAATAATGTACTTTCATTTGAAAATATGACTTTAACGTCTTTACATTTCTGGCCTTGCCGCTGATTTAAACATTTGACTGATTTTAATGAGCCTACAAGATTCATCAAATAAAAATATGAGAAATGTGTTCTATTAGTTTCCCAGAGATGGGTTGCGGCTGGAAGGGCATCAGCTGCGTAAAACAAATGCTGGATAAGTTGGCGGTTCATTCCGCTGTGGCAACCCCGGATTAATAAAAGGACTAAGCCGAAAAGAAAATGAATTAATTAATGAATGTGTTCTATTAGGAAAAAAAAAACTAAATTTTGCATTTGACAAAAATTGGGGGAAAGGCAAACCTATTATGCAATATGGGTTTTGCTTATTGGTGAACAAAGTATACAAATCAAGCTCTTAAAAAGATAGATACCCAAGTAAAATATTACTCCAGTAAAAGTTTCAAGTGTTCCTTTTCAGTTTCAAAATCAAAGTACAAGCATACTTGTTTTCATGTGCAAATCTTCCCTACTGATAACTACTACTGGTGATGAAATTTCAAGCTTGTTAACAAGTGAAAATACCAAAATACACCATTTACTGTAGCCTAGATTAATAAAAACAAAACAAGTAAATTTGTCCCAGAAATCAAATTAATACTGAAATAAAAGATGACGTAAATGGAAAAAATTGTAAATGTAAATATATATTCAATAAATACTTCAAATGAAATGCAATATAAACATTTTCATTTATGATGTGCAAAAGCAGCAACAAATAACTTGTGTTATTTGCACATAATGCTTAATTTCTAAACAAAATTGGCCCTGTTATATACAGTATGTCTACATTCAACAGCTCGAGTTAAACAGCTCAACCTTTCACAGCAGATTTAGTTCACAAATAACTGTCAGTTGTAGCCTGAAGATGACTGTAATTAACATTTATAAAATGCACAAAAAAACAAACAAGAAAAAAAAAACAGTTATTATCATATTCTTTAACCCTCTTTTCTTGTTCCTGGCTCATTTTAAATTAGACTTGAATATTCAGTGAATTATTAACTGAAGATTCACTTTAAATGAATCATTTGAATAGGTGAATTATTAACCGGAGACTTGCTCTGACTGAATTATTTGACTCATTGAATCATAACGACTTGCTCTGACCAAATCTGTAAACAAAATCTAAAAGGACAGTCTGAATTAGTGAATCTGGACCAACATAATAAATTATAACAATATATCATCAACACATTTGAATAAACAGTGAAGATATTACTTTTCCCTGAAAAAAAGATGACCTGTGCTCATCACTGTATAATGCAAAAGTAATTCTAATTAATTTTTTGATTCTTCAGTGGTGCTCCTTTGATTTTATAGAGCTTTACAGTCTTCATTCATCACGTTTAACCTATGAAAAACAAAGACGACAAATGAATTACTTTGTGTGAACCGTCCCTTTACCACAGTTAGCTAAGTGAACCCTGAGAGAAACAGTCACCTTTTTTATTATTACCCCTTTGAAAAGCATTAGCTTCTGGAGGAAATCCAACAAGCTTTTCTTTTTCCAAAAATGCCGCTTAATAATACGGTTTACGTTGGAGCAAAAGAGAGTGCACGGCTAATCAGAAGGGAATAAGCATCGATAATTATTTAACTTCTACAGAACAACATAATCCCGTTAAGGGTGTGTTTTTCTTAGAAAAAGCAGAAAAAAGGAAATGCGACCAAAATAAATAAATATCTGAAAGCGTAAAAAACGCAGGCCTGACTGGAGTGCGGTGCGGTGTCATGGGAGGTGTAGTGTGGAGAGAAGATAGTGCCTAAGCTAGCTAATAGCATCTTTGTTTTGAGTGAATGCAGTGCTGTGTTCTCCAGGGCATTGCAAGACGTCTTTGGCAAAGCCAGTATTTCCACAGTTCTTCACTTCAGCTCAAGCCACCGGGACACCTTGGTTTATTTATCTTTCAATCAAGAGCCAGCGGTCACAGCTCAACGGTCAGCAGCTGCAAGAAGAGAAGCCATTTCCCTGAGGACATGTATCTAAGTCACACCAACCTGCGGACAGCAGATTCCAAGACAAAGCAACTAAAGACAAACCCTTTCAGGCGGAATTTGTTCCACGTCTTAAGCCTTTGAGAAGGAATCTGGATGTCTTGGATTTTCCTCCTGCCGGTGCTCGAACAAACAAACAGCGAGCGTCGCAGTAGGACACCGAGAGAAGTTATTGTCACTTATTTATGTCCGCCGAGGATTTATGATTGTTAGCCGGAATTTCATTCTGGCTCTCTTTTGACAAAAATAAATGACTCAGAGACCTTGAAAGTTTAATTTAAAATAAGAGCTTGTCTTGCAGTCGAGACTTTAAAATAAAACAATCGCTCGACTGTAGCGGCTGCTGGTGATGTGGAGGAAAGAAGTCTGGAACTTATATTTATTTCTCTGCCCTTGGAGACGGATTCGCAATGCCAATTCATTGGCACGTCTGCGTCACGGACGGACACACAGGCCACCAAAGTCCTTTTTCATTAGAACACCTCCGATCGTTTATCTTGACGCTCGGAAAAAATAACGTGACAGACGCTTCAGTTAATCTGTTGCTGTAGAGTAACAATTAACTTGTAGTTCCCGGTAAAAAACGCAGCCGGTGTGAAAGGACACGTCGCAGCAACATTGAATAATGGCTTTAGGCTCAGCTTTGGGGCCTATCGGCATTTGAGTAATGAAAAGGTTGAAAGGGAAGAAAATGTTTAGCGCTCTCAGATACTTTTATTGCAGAATACCATGAGAGAAAAGGCATCATATACTTTTACAGCGTGTCTTAAGCGCTTATCTATCAGGTGGCTGAAACCCTATTCTGGATGTGCCTAAAACTAACATGAGCCCAGTCTTGCCTTTAATTTCCTGTTAAACTCAATCAGATTACCTTTGTGGCACTGTGAAGTAGACTGCTCCTCCTCTATTGAATTATGCTATTAGCACAGCTGGGCTCTTAAAACAGATAAGCACTGCTAGGCTTGTTGAAGGAGAGACTTTTTCTACTTTTTTTTTTTTTTTCTCCAACCGCATGGTGTATGTCAGAAGCCAACGTCAGGTTGGGCTTACAACTTGTGAGGCACAATGCACTTGCGCTCTGCCCACATGAATCATCCTGTCTAATCACGTCTGCCAGTATTTTGAGATTATGCAAAAATATAAACGATCAAGCCAATTTTTTTATTAAATCAGTCTAAAATGAAGTTTTTCTGGAGCTGCCTTTGAGAAGTTCGCTTTAGCTGGTAAACAAGTTTGATATGTCATTGTTCCCTGCACAGTGGCGCAGTGGGTAGCACAATCGTCTCACAGCAAGAAGGCCACTAATTCGAGCCTCGGCTGGGTCAGTTGGCATTTCTGTGTGGAGTTTGTATGTTCTCCCCATGTTTGTGTGAGTTTCTGTGGCTCCGGTTTCCCCCACAAGTCCAAAGACATGTGGTATAGGTGAATAGGGTAGATTAAATAGTCCATAGTGTATGTGTGTGAATGAGTGTGTACATGTTTCCCAGTGATGGGTTGCAGCTGGAAGGGCATTCCCTGCTTAAAAAATATGCTGGATAACTCGGATAACCCCAGATTAATAAAGAGACTAAGCGAAAAAGGAAATGAATGAATGAATGAATGAACGAATGAATTAATTAATGAATGAATGAATGAATGAATGAATGGATGAATGAATGAATGAATGAATGAATGAATGAATGAATGAATGAATGAATGAATGAATGAATGAATGAACGAATGAACGAACGAACGAATGAATGAATGAACGAATGAATTGTTCCATGCAGGTGATTTAATAGCTGGGTCTGGCTCTGAGACTCCACCTTCATAGGGATACTGTGCAACTCAAATACTTCCTTACATTATGTGAAAAACCAGTATGTTAGCCACCGAGCATAGTATTTGAAAAATAGTTAATTGAAAAAAATTGTTAATAGAAAAACAGGCAATAAGTACCTGAATGACCTACTTATTCTGGCAAGATTCTGAAGTGTGCATCCAATCCTATCCCATAAGGTGGGCACTTAACTACTAAATATAGGCAATTGGAAATAATTTATAAAAGGGAGTGAAGCGGCACAACTGACGTGGTAAGTCATGCGATAATGATTAATGACAGATGTAGTTCGTCCGAATTACATTTAAATTACTAATTTACTCACTTTTTGAAGTAAATTCAAATGTAGTACGTACCAGAGTAGTATGAGCTTTTGGAGGCTCTATGTCAGTGGTTCTCAAGCTTTTTTCACCAAGTACCACCTCAGAAAACAATTGTCTCTCCAAGTACCACCATAATAACTGGTGTTGAAGTACAGTAGCATAGTAGGCCTAATTAAGCAGCTACAGCACTGCACAGTTCAAAAACGAGGCAGATTAATTCTTCTAATTAACAATATTTATTATTGTCAGCCACTTAAATAAAAGGTTTAACCTGTTAAAATCAATTTATTGATCACATCTGTGTTATCGTATGTGTCAAAGGGTTAAAAGTGTGTTCATTTTTTTTACTTTAATTATTCAGAGATTCCTCCGTGTACCACTAAAAGGAAGCTTGTGTACCACTAGTGGTGCGTGTACCACAGTTTGAGAACCACTGCTCTATGTGATAGTTTGCTAAATGTTTAAGTTGATGTTTATGCAAACAATGAGAAAATTCAATATTTTAATTAAACTGTAATAAACATGTTAATGCAATACAAAATAAATATGTTAAACTCTACTAACTTAATTCTTGAGTATTTTGAACTTTTACAGTGCACTTTTAGTGATAAAAGTAATGTTGCATTGATGTCCCACGATAATTATACTTTAAGGTTTACATCCCATGTGATTTATTTGAATAAACATCTTGAAACTAGATTAGACTGGGAAAAATGGTATGATGAATTACAATAACCGCAGACCATCAGAAATTGCTTGCTTCCAGGGCTATTTATATCGCAGTTGATATTTAGCCACACCATTTTGGTGTTTCATAACATCGTTAGCCATTGGGTCGTTAGCCCAATGCTCAATCCCCAGGCTGGAGGACCAGGACATACAGTACTCTACAGACAATTTAGCTTACCCAATTGACCTATAGCGCATGTCTTTAGACCATGTCTTTTAAACACCCGGAGGAAACCCATGGGAACACGAGAGCAGGGCCGCTGCTGGCCAAAAGGGTGCCCTATGCGAAGTTTTACTGTGGTGCCCCCACAGAAGAACAAATCCACACAAACATATGTACTTAAGCATAT
>CAIGQQ010036459.1:2391876-2404887 GCA_903798035.1 Danio albolineatus | reverse complement strand
TATATATATATATATATATATATATATCGAATCACATGTTTTCAATGTAGCAGTGCGCTAATGAGCTGGCGTTTATGAGGAGACTGTTTTCCGCTTTCGATTTTAAAAGATGGAATTTGATGAACTGGATGAGTCTGTCTGACTGTCAGTGAATGGCAAATGAAAATGTCCCTTACATCAAAACCCTGTGCGGAAGCGTAAACAATGCATTTATAACGTGCTTTTGCGCAGTGACGCTACTTTGAATCAGTCCAATTTACTATACATTAAACGGCAACTGCATTTCACCAAAGACTTAAGATGTAAAGATGCCATTCTTTTATCCCACATGAATGCTATGAGGATAAACAAGAGACGAAAAAGAGACCAAGACCTTGAGTATGGTGAGGATGAATGAATGACAGCTTCTAAAATTGTTTGAGAGACATCCCGTTTTTGCCTAGTAGGCCTACCTTGTGTTTTATTTGCTAATTTAAGTTATTTTTAAAAATATAAATATAATGTAGAAAACTATATATTATTTATATTACTTCATATTACCTTTACGTCTGATAAGCTTTTTATATTAACGGACATTGATGTTTTTACACAACACCTTTTGAATCTACCAAGCTTACAATGCTTACATTGCTCTACTTACATTAAATATATAACTATACATTAAACAGATTGTTAGGATTTAATTAATGTCCATTTAATGTTATTGATTAGTGCACTTGACAGATTTCATTCATTCATTTTCTTTCTGCTTTTTCCCTGGTTTATCAGGGGTTACTACAGCGGAATGAATCACCACTTATTTGACAGATTTAAATATTTTAAACTTCAGTTGGTTTGTGTAGAGTGCTTAATGTTTGGTAAAATAATTCTTAAATTGCATCTTCAGTGATTTTCAACTAACTACTTACACTGTCTTGTCTCAATAGGTGGATTCAGAGGTTTTTGCAAAAAAAGCAGAAGTGGATTTAGCTGGTCTTGATGCAAAAGAAAATCGACCTTGTTCAAAACCAAATAATTGCCTAAAGTGACATTTAAAAAAATATATTTTATTTATTATCTAATAACCTTATCATTACATATAAATTAAACTTCTGAATCTAATCAGAGGAGCCTGGTAGAAAATGCTCATTTACAAGAAAAGAGGTCTGGGATTTAGAGGGTTTTGCATAAGAACTATATATAAATTAAAAAAAGTGATAAGCTTTGATTTATCACCTTTATCAAATTTGTTCCAATAAATAAAATCATATTTTTACACAATAATGAACTAAATTAGCACATTTTTTCATTTTGCTTAGGCCACTATACAAGGCCGCCACTGGTAACTACACCAAAAGAAAACACGGCCTCCTATTCAGTCCACTGGTCCGTTTAGTGTCTGCACAGCCAGCCCATCTAAAGTGACATAACTGTCACTTAGAATGAACCCTTTACGCAAACATATAAACCCCAATCAACTGGAATGTCTCCATAAGGACTCAAAATCAATTACGCTGAGCAAGACAAAGAGAGAGAGAGGAGGAAGCCTCTTCCTCCCCCCTCAGCAATCAACGGCAACACACAAAAAAAAAATGCAATCATTAGCAACTGGTGGTGTGAGCTGCTGCAAATGGGAGCGGGGTAAAGATTTATGCCCACTCTGAACTGGAAGTGATTTATTTATTCCTGCCTGGCCGTCCAGATCATTAACCTCCGCAGTGTCTCAAGGGAACGGCACCTGTGGTTGCCACACGATCATTCAGACAAAAGAGCAAACACACACACAGAGAGAGGGGGAGAGAGAGAGAGAGAGAGAGAGAGACGCGTGGGCCCCACATGCCGCTGCCCAGCCCCTGATATTGGGGGTCATGACCATTGGTGTGTTTTAATGTGCCGGAGGAAAGGTCACGGAGGAGGGTTCAGGTCACTGAGCTTTACTTGTTGCTTTATGTGAGGACTGAAACACACGGGTTGCGCATCTGGTGGGTGGAAACTATTGGTGAAGATGGTTATCATAAGAGTGACCTGTGCCCTTGGTTTGCTGCAACACAGGCTCATTGGAAAAAAAATGTATATTTTGTGAATTCTCGAAAACGTGCTTCAACATACATTTCACTGCACTTTCTAGGTAACTTTTGTTAATAATAAAGGATAATAAAGGAAGAAAGGATTGTTTCAGTGTAGTTCATAGCACAACACCAAATAAATGCCACAAAACAACTTTAAAGGGCAATAAACCCCCCTCTTTCAGTTCAAGTCCACCTCAGAATTTTTTCAATAAATGCTTCATAATGGGTGTGGAGCGCTGTGATCACAGGGAGGAGTGGGCATGGCCGGCAAAGCAGGGGAGAAAGAGGCAGAAAAACTGAGGAGACCCATGATTTTATAGTTTACACAGTTAAAATGCAAATATTTTTTTTTTTTTACTCACAATTTCATACATAACCACAATTTGTTATATCATTATAAAGATAATTGTGTTTATATAAACACCATAAATGAGGAGGACTTCTCTGCTCCTCAATCCCTGGGTCTGAATGCAGACACAGTAGATAGCAGTGCAGGAGGTCTCTTTCCCTGTCTATTTCAACCATTAGCGTTGCCGGTAATCCAGAGAAAAAAGGCAAACACAGCAGCAGGGATATATGTGTCTCAATGGCCACCATTCTCCAATTGTCCTACAGCTCTCCCAGCAAAGATGCTTGCTGCATACCAACAGCTTTGCTATATCGGGCTTGACAGCATCGCAGGGGAAAACATGTAACAAACCCTGTGAATCATGGAAACAAACACACGACCCGTGCCGTGCAGACGTATTCTCACCCAGTCGTTGGGTCACAGCTTGGCAGGTCTGCCTTGCCTTCAGGCTCCGTTTACACTGGTGCGTTTTAGTTTTAAAACGGCGTTTTAGCATGAAAACAATCCACGCCCACACTAGTGTTTCACCCAGCGTTTCTGAACATATCTCCATCCACACTACTCCACCAAAAACATATATCACGTGACCATTCGCGGACTCTGAGCATGCGCGTTCAAGTGTAAACAGGAAGCATGTGTCTCGCTGGTTCTTCCCAGTGTAACTCAAAACCGGCGTTCTAAATGGGGCTTACGCCGCTGGAAACGCGAGCAATTAGCGAGTGCTCCAACAATAGTTTGCCTCTTGCGAATATATTATATAGTAAAAAAGGCAGAGTTTAACTGCACATTAGTGCCTAAAATGGACAATAGTTCAAACAACGCTCCCATTTCTGTGTCCAGCAGCCACACTTCCATTTTTAGATGTTTCCCTCATCCACACTGAGACGGAGCAGCAGCGTTTTAGAATGAAAACGGCCTCTCCAGCGTTTCCAAAACGCTCCGTTTTCGGGGCTCGAAAACTCTGACGTAGTGTGGACAGATGGCGTAACCGTAGCAAAACGTATGCGTTTTAAAACAAAAAAAACGCATTAGTCTAAACGGGGCCTCAGAAAACAAGTGCTCTCATGAATAATTAAGAAGTAGGGTCTTCTCATAGGTTAAGAAAACTCCGCTATGAATAATAATGTGAAACCGATGTGTCATCACTCCACTAGCAGATTTGCACTACGTCACCGATTTTGATCCCGCCCCAAAAATTATTTTAAACCTGGAAAATGTTAGCTGACAAAATCTCACAATGATCAAGTTTTCCCTACAATTAAAGCTGACAGGTGCTAATGTTGTCTTAACTGATACTTTGACACATCAATCAGTTAAGTTTAAGGTGTCTATGATTTGTAATAAAACATGTTTTCCTTACCTATTTATCTCTATATCGACAACTTTCCTAGAAAGATTAGTTTACTCACTTTGTACAGTGTTGTACTTGTGATGCAGAGAGCTTGGGTTTGACTCTGGTAAAGCACAGTTCCACTAAAGAGATAAAAGTTATGTAAAATAAAGGTAAGACGGTCGCAACAATATTGTCTCTTTTACTTGCTTTAAAAAAAACATTATTGGTTGAGTTTGGTTAATTGATCTGTACAACAAGCTAAACTTTCTCGTGATCACGTACATAATTCAACGTTCCCTAAGTGACAAATTTCACATCTGCAAAAATGTAGACAGCACCCTCTAGTGGATTTGCCATCTGAAACATGCAACAAAACATACCGGAATAAACTTATTTTAAAATGTAGGCTTGCATTTACAATGAGTCTGGGTTGGTTTCATGTGATGGACAATGTTCTGTTCGCTTTTTAAAGCAATGGCTTGTTTTCTTTTTCAGCATATTGTTTTTTTCCCCATTCATTTAAATGAAATGGCAGGTCCTCCAATTCTATAGTATTTTGTCTAAATTAATTAAATTAGAAATCCACAATAATGTTTCCCCGTGATGGGTTGCGACTGGAAGGACATCTGCTGCGTAAAACATGCTGGATAAGTTGGCAGTTCATTCCGCAGTGGCGACCCCGGATTAATTAAGGGACTAAGCCGACAAGAAAATGAATGAATGAATGAATGAGAAATCCACAATATGACCACAAAAACGCCCCAGGTATGTGATTTAGGACTTGTGATGTCACAAACCCAGATAGACACTCATTGTGATCTTTACCCAACATTTGTTGTAGGCTTTAAAAAGCTATTTTTTTTTGTAAGGAAATATATTTTTTGCACTGAATTTTGAGTGTCATAACTTTGAAAACATTTATGCTCAAACAACAGCATTACATTACATTACAACAGCTCTAACTAAAGTTAAAAAGAGAAATCTTAATAAAAGACACCTTTTAAAATTAAACTACATTAAGTCTACAATAACGGCGCTCTCATATTATTGATCTGTAACTATACAAATATATTGATATATTGTTAATAATTGCTTTATTTAATTTTTTTTTCAGACAACAGCTGTATCAATAATGTCACATTGAAGCAATGTGTTTTTTTGCTTTTTGCATTTATGGCAATTTTTTGGTTTTCTGTTTTGGAATAAACAGTTATGCAAGATAATAAAAAATAAGAAATATTATTATCTTGTTATTTAAAAGATTCACAATTGTTCACAGTTGTTGGTGATTCACATACTGTATATGATTTATCACACTATGATCCCACATTAGAACCAATTTGTAGCACCAAACTCCACATATAGTTAATTTGAAGTAATAAAATGTATGGCTTTCCAGCATACATCCCACAAGGAAATGTAACTATTTTACGTTTTACCAGTTCAGTGGCTAATTCGTACAAATTCGTATAGAGTTAAGTCATGCATATTCGTATATAGAGTCATGCAGAAATGTACGATTATAAAACAGAGTAGTGGCACCTAACCCAACCATCATTGGGGGAATAAGCAAATGATATTAAATTGTACCACTGAGATTGTACGAATTCATACGAATCAGCTACTAAATCAAAAAGTTTTGAATTGCCATGAAATTGTTTTGAACTTTCCAGAAAATTCCTTGCATGGACAAAAACGTGCTTTTAAAGGGAAAAGTGTACCTTGTTTTAGTATGCTGATGTGCTTCCTACTAAAACTGAATATTGAGTAGTGCAGTTTGTGCATCATTCTCTCATAGCAAACTAACAGCAAGATGGGCGTGGTTAACAATATCATCGTAACAGAGAAGGGCTGCCAAGCAAACAGTCAAGACTTTGATTGAAGATAAACAAACTATTCTTATTTTTTTCATTAACTTGAACATCAATAAAATGTTTACTTAAAGAACAACAATATGTACTAGCAAAATAAGCATTGTAAATTTTGATTTCACACAGACTTTAAAACAACAGTTGGCCTCTTTTCCTTTCATCTTTTACTCACCCTCATGTTGTTCCAAGCCTGGATGACTTATTTCTTTCTTCTGCGGGGCAAAAAAAAGAAAATATTTTGAGAAATGTTTTTTTCTATATATAAAATGGAAGCTAATGACCACCAAAACAGTCATCACCATTGTTTTCTAACTACTTTTGTGTTCTACATGAACAACAAAGTCAAACAGGTAAAAAATCAAAATAAAAAATCACAGAATATAAATTTCATATGTAATATCCTTTTAAACATTTACAGCTGAGCTTACTGTATGAATATTAATATGCTTTAAGTCATGAGGTCACTTCTTAATGTGTCAAAATTAGCAGTTTCTCAACCAAAATTTAAAAAAAAAAAAGTAAGAAAAGAATTAAATGTTCGCTACAAAAATGAAAGAAATCTCACACGTGCCACTGACTCAGGTACATTCATCAGAAGGGCCCGTATGCACATGAAGGCTCATTTATCATCACGGCCCCTTAGAGACACAGATACGGTGTCAGAAATATTACAAAAAGGTATTTGTGAGTGTGAATCTGTGAGCTTGTGTACGAATATGGGTGTGTGTGTGTCTGTGTGTGTGTGTGTGTAAAATTTCGATATGGGCCTTAATAAGATAAGTGAGCCACACAGACCCCAGTCTGCTGTGCATTTCTGTGAACAGTTGTCAACAACGATTATCACACACTTAGATTATCCCATTTAAGGAGAGCAGCTATGACATTCCTAGCTTCATGATACGTTAGTCATACACCATTATAACAAAACCCTCTTCGCGGTTCAAACATAAAACAGAAATGTAGCCTCTTTGATAAATGTGGGGGTCTGACGTTTATGCCAGTCTGAAGCCTCACAGCAATATCATCACTGAATTACATCAGCCGTCATTATAAACCAACCCGCTGCGGAAAAAGCAACATAGAGCAACGTCCCATTCACTCATTGTTTACAATCTCTTTAATCTTTGCTGCTCTTTCATGATTTGTCAATGCAATTGTAAAGGCGTATAAATAAGTACATTAGAATTCCTTCAAGAGTAAAGGAGATTTGCTTCATTATAAACTATATGTGATGGTCACTGCCATTGCATCTTGATAATAAAGTTTATATGTTACTAACTAAATAAACAAATAAACAAGCAAACAAACAAATATACAGTTAAAGTTGATGATTTTTCATCACATTTTTTAAACATAATATTTTTAATAACTAATTTCTATTAACTGATCTCTTTTATCTTTGCCGTGATGACAGTTTATAGTATTTTACTAGATTTATTTTAAGTATTCAGCTGAAAGTGCCATTTAAAGGCTTAACTGGGTTAATTAGATTAATTACATAAGTTAGTTAGGAAAGTCATTGTATAACAGTGATTTGTTCTGCAGACAATCGAAAAAAGCAGTTTCATCTGGGGCTTCAGCATCAACGCTTGATGGAGGACGTGTCTGACATTGAGGCTGGCACTGGGATCGTCATAGCAGCATCAGTCAATTAAATTAGTTCGCAATTAGCTACTGTCGGAGCTGGGATTTTGCATAAAGCGATCTGATTGGCTGACGCTCCTGTTGGAGCTTGAAAAGTTGATAAATTCCCAACTTCTGTAGCAAGCAATGCCGCTGAAGCAGCAACGACCGATCCACAATTCAGTTCGGTAACGCGTGAGATCACCCCTTCAGAGTGAATAGGAGGCATTGACACTGATGCCCTGTGCGAATGGGGCATAATAATATTGACCTTAAAATGTTTTTTTTCTTAATTAAAACTGCTTTTATTGTTGCTAGAATAAAACAAATGAGGTTTTCATTAGACAATAATATATATTTATATAATAGGAAACACTGTGAAAAATGCCTTGCTATGTTAATTATTGTTTGGGAAATATTTAAAAAAAATATATATAATTCAAAGTTGGACTAATAATTGTGACTTCAACTGTACTTCAATTATTATTATTTGTATTATAATTATTACTATTATTATTATTATTATTATTATTAAATAATATTTTATCATTTGTAACAGATAGGAATAAATTAAGTCATATAATCATAAAGATTTTTTTAAAATTATTTATTTATCAAGAACATTCATTCATTCATTCATCTTCTTGTCGGCTTGTTCCCTTTATTAAACCGGGATGCCACAGCGGAATGATCAGCCAACTTATCCAGCATTTGTTTTACGCAGCGGATGCCCTTCTAGCCGCAACCCATCGCTGGGAAACATCCATACATTCTTATTCACACATATACACTATGGACAATTTAGCTTACCCAATCCACCTGTACTGCATGTCTTTGGACTTGTGGGGGAAACCGGAGCACCCGGAGGAAACCCATGTGACCACGGGGAGACCATGCAAACTCCACACAGAAATGCCAACTGACCCAGCCGAGGCTCGAACCAGCGACCTTCTTGCTGTGAGGCGAACGTGCTACTCAGTACGCCACTGTGGTGACTTATCAAGAACATATTGAATTAATTAAAAGAAATGCATTTTTTTATATTATAAATGATGCTCTTTGGCACTTTTTTATGCACTGAATAATCCTGAAAAAACAAAACAAAAAAAAAAACAAATAGTGGTTTCCATAAATAAACATTTTACATTTCAGTAAATGAGCATGATGACCATACACAGAGAAATAAATCTATGATTTAAAAAAATACATAAAAAACAGTAAAATACTATCCAAAAACAATTATTTTGTAATAATATTTTGTAATATAACTGATTATATTTTGTGACTGTATTTTGCATAACAATAAATAATTAAATAAACAATTAATGAGTGACCCTATTTTAATGAGTTTTATTAATGAGCTTCATTTTAAAAAACTATTTTATTTTTGTTATTGACTTTTCAGTGAAAACTGCTGATTCTTTTTTAGAATTAAATTAAGAAAAAAATGTATTTAAAATTGTACTTATGAAATGTTAATATAATATTTAATATACTATTTTAATATTTAATTTATATAAATTTTTTTAAATATCTAAATATTTAAAATTCCTCACACACAAGAAAAGTTATAAACTCCACTGAAATGATGCTAAAAAGTTTTATCGTTGTGTATTAATAAGGATTTTACCTAAGAACTATCAGTGTGGCCCTGGACCACCAGAAATCCCCTGGAAATTAAACGGGAGATTTAATTTAAATGAAATTGTCTCGATGCAACATATTTAAGAATAGTCTGCTAATGATACGTACAAGAGTATTCATTTCAGCGTAATTAGAAATATTAAGTTCCTGACAGGGGTCTTACCTGGCGAGAGGAATTAGACAGATAAAGCAAGAGGGTATGTTAATCAGAAATTAATCAGGATTTGAACTTTACGAGGGTGAAGCTGTGGTTGCGGCCCCAGTGTCTTTAAAATCTCTGCAACAGCACATTTACGGCCGTTTTTACATCTGTGTTCAGAGCATCTGCTGTAGCCCAGAACACCTGAAGTAATACAAGGCCAGATTTAACACAAAGGGATTTGAATTCATAATTCTTTTGTGAGAATATATAAACGTACAATGCCCTCCACTACTATTGGCACCATTGAAATTCATTTTTGTACAAAATATTAGCAAATATATTTTTTTTTAATAAACAATTGCAAACACAGAAATTTAATCAATAAACTAAGATAATAATAATAATAATAATAATAATAATAATAATAATAATAATAATAATAATAATAATAATAATAATAATACAATTATGATGATTATTATTATTGTTGTATAATTTATTTATTATTCTAATATTATTATTATTAGTAGTAGTAGTAGTAGTAGTAGTAGTAGTAGTAGTAGTAGTAGTAGTAGTAGTAGTAGTAGTAGTACATTGTGGTGATGAGGAACAGGAAATTTTTCAACCATGAGCTGCTGTTTCACTGGGGTATAAGCACATTACATAAAACGTTCTAATTAAAATTAGAAATGATAACTAAAGTAAAATAATTTATTAATAAATAAATAAAAATAATTAAATAAATAAATAAAATATTAAATAAAAGCAGATTAAAAAAAGGCATCACAGCAAAAATGAAAACTATAGTGCTTCTGAGAGAGAGAGAGAGAGAGAGAGAGAGAGAGAGAGAGAGAGAGAGAGAGAGAGGTTTGTCATTGAGTGCAGGCTGATGATTCTGTTCCAGCCTTATCAAAGCAACCCTTGAGAGGCCTACAAATCAGCATTTTACTGGTGGTAATAAACTCAAGAATCCATTTGAAGCTCAAGCATTCGCAAATTTATAGAGAATTTAAACAGTGGTTTAATTTTCCCCTTTTGCTGGCGAAATATTAAGACTTTAAGGTCATTTTAATTAGGATATATGTTTAGAATTAAATATGTAATATCATAAAAGTCTTATAAATAAACAAAATACAATTTATGCTTAAACATTGAATAGTGTCAACTTTTTAAGTGAAAACAGGCTCTTATTTCTTATTGAATAATTAATCATTAAAGTCATTATAAACACATTTTATCTATACTACTGCAGCAAGCTTTGCAAATAGACAGGATGATTAGGCCTAAATATTTCTACATATCAATAAAACACAATAAATTTTAAATATAACAAACTGCAACAAAATTTCAATATACTTAATATAATTGATATAATTTATTTAATACTTCAATATAATTAATATATTTTATAATATTATATCATTTTTATAAAAATGATACTCATGTATGGACGTTGCCCAGAGATAGGTTGCGGCTGGAAGGGCATCCGCTGCATAAAACAAATGCTGGATAAGTTGGCGGTTCATTCCGCTGTGGCGACCCCGGATTAATAAAGGGACTAAGCCGAAAAGAAAATAAATGACTGAATCAATAAAGAACTCAACAACTAATAATACTTCAAAAAATATGTACCTAATTTTTTTTTTTAAATCTTACTTAGAAAAACTCACTTACAAAACTTACATTAAAAAGTACTCACATTTTCACATTTAATCCAACGTTTTACCTTCCTATTCTTTGTAATTATTTAATACAATTAAATTTTTTCCATTTCAGCAAGCTAAAACCACAAACGCACGAAATAAAACACAGTTACCAAACCACAACAATTAAATTAATAAATAAAATGTAAAAATCTACGCAGCGGACACGACAGATGCCCATTTTAATACATCAAGTTAGCAAAAATCCAAATAAAAGCGGCGGGCAGAGTAATTATTTTGGCAGGGGTGAGAGAAAACAATGCAGCGTGGCAGTGAATGATTGAGGGGGAGAGAAAGAAGAGCAGCGAAGGGGTAAACAAAACAGCACCAGCGCGGGCAGCAGAGGAAGGAGCGGGGAGGTCTGGAGGGTCACGCCATGTGTATTGGGGGGCTGCGAGTATGTGCCAGGAGCGTGGCAATGCAGCGCTGCTGCCAAGCGGAAGGCAGGCTGATTTATCAGGAGGGCCGAACCAGACACCGCCTCGCGCTCCCCAGTGCCCCGTGCCTTTATGGAAGGGCCTCCCTGACGGCTCTGATAGCACAATCAGGGCCATGGCAGAGCCCAGGCAATTTCTCCTTCACTGTTTGATAACCCTGCATGTGCCCGCTTGCTAAAAGCCAATGGCTATGGCAGACACACCAACACAACAACAACAACAACTCAATTGTAATGAATGACTGTATGTTGCAAAGTAAAAGGGGAGTGAGCTTTTGCACTGGTGTAATGGTGTGCAGAAGTTCAACAGGGATTAGGAACTTAAATCCTCTGGTTTTAAATAAAGGTTTATGTAAAGATTTCTTCCAGCAGCTTCCAACAGCTTTACTGATGGAGATCAATATGTAGACACCTTTTTCTTTTATTAAAAAACGCATACCATTACACCTCTGCTGTGTTTAGTAACCTTACTTTGAAAACTGGTTTCACTGTTATTAATAGTTGAAAGTAGTTTGTATTTTTGTAGTTTGTATTATTTGTATCTTTTTTGTTTGATTGTTTATTTTGAAATTAACTTATACTTTAAGCTATTGTATCATTCTGTCATTTGTATGACTGTTATATATATATATGCCTATAAAGATATTTTTATTCTTAATTTCTGTTAACCCTTTTAGGTTCAACTAAATGAAAATGTTAAATATTTCATTCCTCTCGCTGAAATAAAATCAGTTGTTTGTAATATTTTGCAATGCGTCATATTTGTTTTATTTTATTTATTTAACATTATATTTTACATTTGTGGTTTAGTTTAGTTCATTATAATTAACATTGTTGGGCATGTTACATTTAAAAAAAATATATGTTTTGTACAGTGGTGTGAAAAAGTGTTTGCCCCTTCCAGATTACTTATTTTCTTGCAGGTTCAAACTAATTTAAATATTAGTCAAAGACAACACAAGTAGACATGTCGGGGTTTTATTATTAAAAGAAAAACAAAATATAAAACCACTTAGCCTGTGTGAAAATGTGTTGATCAGAGAAAAAGTAAACATTTTGGAAGTCCCATTATGTGTGGCATAAAAGTATTTCAGAAAAAGAGCATCATACCACGAGTAAATAGTGGTGGTGGTAGTGTGATAGTCCTGGTAAGAGTCATGAATTCTGCTGTGTATCAAAATATCCTAAAGAAGAATGTCTGGCCATCTGTTAGTGAGCTCAAGCTGAAGCAAACCTGGGTTTGTGCAGCAGAAAATTATCAAAAGCACACCAGCAAGTCCACTTCTGAATGACTGAAGAAAAACTAAATCCAGACTTTGGAGAGGCCAAGTCAAAGTCCTGAACTAAATCCAATTGAGATGCTTTTGCATGCTTCACAAGGTGGTATTCGCTCAAAAACCATCCAATATGGATCAATTACAACAATACTGCAAAGATGACGGGGCCAAAATTCCTCCTCGTTGCAAGTTATTGAAAACGCTTTAGGTTATGGCTATGTAGTTTTGCGTTTTGTTTTCCTTTAATAATAAAAAAGCAATAAACTATAACAATGAACCAAAAAACCTTCCTTTCAAAACTGCATGATGTCTTTACTTGTGCTATCTTTGTCTAATAATTTTATTTGTTTGATGATATTGAAACATTAAAGTGTGACAAGCATGCAAAAAATAATAAATCGGTAAGGGCAAACACTTTTTTCACACCACTATATGAAGTTGTTCATTTATGCCTGGTACGTTCATTTGTAAGTCCATTCATTCATTCGTTCATTCATTCATTTAATAAATAATAAATTCAATCAATCAATCAATCAATAGAAAGAAAGAAAGAAAGAAAGAAAGAAAGAAAGAAAGAAAGAAAGA
>CAIGQQ010036459.1:2363828-2384306 GCA_903798035.1 Danio albolineatus | reverse complement strand
TCAGTATTTTTGGACTCCATGCATATTCAACAAGACAATGCAAAACCACATTCTGCGCATACGTCCTGGCAGCGCAGGAAGAGGATACAGGTATAAGACTGGCCTGCCAGCAGTCCCATGTGTCTCCAATAGAGAACCTGAGGCACATTTTAAAGCGCAAAATGTGACAATGAAGACCCTGTACTGTTGCCCACCTTAAGACTTGTTTGAAGGAAAAATGGGACAAAATTACACCTGAAACATTTCATCACTTGGTGTTTTCAGTCCCTAAATGTTCTGAAATCAAAATGTACCATGTTTGTTCTGCTAGCGCACAATATTATTCTTTAGGTGAACAATTAATGCATGAAAGTAACCCACCTTATTTTAAAAAAAATTGTTTTTGGTAATCTTCAATCAAAGTCTGACCATTTGCTTTAGCGTTTGAAGTGGCAGTCTTTCTCTGTTGATGTCAGTTTAATGGATTCTGCAACAATATTCTTAACCCTGTCCCTCTACAGGAAAATGATGCGCAATAAAAAGTCCCACCCCCTACTCAATATTCTGTTTCAGTTGGAAGCACGTCAGTATACTGAAATAAAAGTCTCAGCAGCTTCCGCTTCAGGCAACCTTTAAATATATCTTATAACCTGTCATCATTACTAATTTGAGAGAATCATTCTGAACGTGCCAAATTACTTTAGAATTTAGTCAAAGGTCTGATTAACCACTACAAAAAAAGCTGCCATACCATGATTTAAAATGTCATCCCCAGGTTCCACCATCCCAAAACTTTCCCTTGTGGAGGGGCCCATGTTGAAATCAGATAACCAGGGAGATATTAATCATTTTAACTCACCAGCATAGCTTTCTTGTTAACATTTTCAAACACTAAATATATAATGATAGTTGACTTTTTAACATTTCTAGAAAGACAATGGTAACCAAAAACCAATGCATTTTTGAGATGCAAAAATTATATGTATATACAGTATGTTAGGTATTCACTCACAGGTCACTTTACTAGGTTCACCTGTCCAACTGCTCATTAATAGTCATGTAGACATGGTCAAGACAATCTACTGCAGTTAAAACTGAGCATCAGAATGTGGAAGAAAGGTCATTTAAGTGACTTTGAATGTGGCATGGTTGTTGGTGCTAGTCGGGCTGGTCTGAGTATTTCAAAAACTGTTGACCTACTGGGATTTTCACGCACAACCATCTCTAGGGTTTACAGATTGTCCAAAAAAGAGAAAATATCCACTGAGCAGCAGTTCTGTGGACGCAAATGCCTTGGTGATGCTAGAGGTCAGAGGAGAATGGCCAGACTGGTTCAAGCTGATAGAAAGTCAACAGTAATTCATTTAACCACTCGTTACAACCGAGGTATGCAGATGAACATCTCTGAAAGCACTACTCATCCAACCTTGAGGCGTATGGGCTACAGCAGCAGAAAGCATGGATCCATCCTGCCTTGTGTCAACAGTTCAGGCTAGTGGTGATGGTGTAACGGTGTGGAGGATATTTTCTTGGCACACTTTGGGCCCATTAGTGCCAATTGAGCATCGTGTCAACACCACAGCCCACCTGAGTATTGTTGCTAACCATGTCCATCCCTTTATGACCACAGTGTACCGATCTTCTTATGGCTACTTTCAGCAGGATAACGAGCCATGTCATAAAGTACGAATCATCTCAGACTGATTTCTTGAACATGACAATGAGTTACTCTGTACACAAATGACCTCCACAGTCACCAGATCTCAATCCAATAAAGCACATTTGGGATGTGGTGGAACGGGAGATTTGCATCATGGATGTGCAGCCGGATCTGAAGCAAATGCGTGATGCTCTCATGTCAATATGGAACTAAATGTCTGAGGAATATTTCCAGTACATTGTTGAATCTATGCCACGAAGGATTAAGGCAGTTCTGAATGCAAAATCCCTGTACTAGTAAGGTGAACCTAATAAATTGGCCGGTGAGTGTAAGGCAACCGTTACATTGGCCACCAAGTCTGTGTGAACAAGAATCGGCCAAGACCTTTTTTTTTCAGTATGTAGATGTACTTCCAACTGAAATGGATTATTGAGTAGAGGGCGGGGCTTTCTTTTTGCATATCATTGCCTTGTAGATTACTAAAGCTAAGAGTAGTGTGGTTAAGAATATTGTAGTGACAAAAAAGTCGACAAACTGAAGTCAACAGTTGGACTGCCACTCCAGAGGCAAATAGCCTCTTAGCTATCTACAGTAGTTATATGAAAGATTTATACTGAAGTCTAACAATTATTTAAATGATCAATTATTAAACAAAAAATGTCTAATGAATAGTTTAGAATTTGCACACCTCTATTAATAGCAAGTGAGAGGCAACATGAAGACTAAAGAGACTTCTCTAGATCGCCCTGTGCTTACCTCCTCTCCCCCACCTCTCTCTCTCTCTGTTTAGCTTTGAATCATTAGTAAAGCAAAGGAGTCGTGAATCACTCCTTTCTTCAGCCCTGCCCTCTCTCTCTCTCTCGCTCTTTCTCTCATCGGCGGTGCTAAACGGCTTGACAGAAGGTGCCCAGACCGTTGGCAGTAGCGATCGACTGGAAGGGGGAAGCTGCCAGGAGCCCTTGATGGATAGGCTCATTTTCCAGCCGGCAGCAAGTCTCGGCGAAGCATCCGTGTCATTTGTAATGTCAGCCAACAAAATGTAATCAAACATTCCAGCGGTTTAATCACAGAGGGCTGCTCGAGAGATGATTGTAGTGTCAATATAATGCTATTTCATTATCTGTTTGTATTTTATATTGACAGTGTCAGATAAACAGTGTGGAAAATTAAGATTAAAAATATGGTAATTTCATTTCAATCACCCGGGCTACAGTTGCAGGCCCATTATGCGATTGATTACTTCTGAATTAAATTTGGGGCTGAATGTAAAGTTTAATCTTCTTTCTTCTCTGCAATTCAGCTCCCCAAAGGCCTCTTAGTAAGTAAGTACCCATTTCATTTGATCTTTAATGAAAAGTAATGGCCCAAATGAATTGTATAAATCAGCCGGCGTGTATACCTAGCTGACATTTAGTTTTTTTTTTTTTTTTTTTTGCAGCCATTTATTCTTCATTGTGCTTACACATACCACTGCCCTCCAGACCTTTTAACACACGACATCCTTTTCTTCATCCCTTGATTCTTTCGAATCAAGGACTTTGAGGAAAAAAATCTTTCAAAAAACATCTCGCAATGCTGTGTAATCATCGTTGAAGTGGAAGCCACTTTCTTGCCTCTAATGCTGATCTCGTCCCCTCAAACGCACACACACACACACACACTCACTCAGCAAAGTTTTTACTAACTGGAGAAGGAAAATGGTATTTATATTATATAAACTGAAAAGAACCTTGGATTGATGTACTCTGCAAGGTGCTTAGCAGTCAAATTAAATGGAGTGTTTTATAGCCTAGAGTGCCATTTGGAGAAGACGTATGCAGGCTCTAAACCATGAGCTCAATGATAGACGTTTTAATTACATGGTAAATTTTTGATATTTTTCAGCCTCTCTCTCTCTCTAAAAAAAATGCAGCTACTGTCGCGGGCCCCGCGTTTGCAGAGCGTCCAATTTTTTCCACCGTTTCTTTTCTCAAAAGTGACACGGCCGTTAACGAGGACTGCGCAAAAAGGAAGGCGAAGAAAAAAGGGCCTCTTCTTTGTGAGACCCATTCACAGTGATTTGTCCTCCTTTGTAGTCCTAATTATGTGCCAAAGTAGGATAACAGAAGTTCTCAACTCGACCATTATGCCAGCACAAAAAAGGAGACGCATACAAGAAGCTGATCACTTTGGAATTAGCAAACATGATACTATACGAGGCAAAAAAAAAAATCATTAATACCGACAGGGATTAGAGGTTCTGATTAAAGGGTAGCTTTTACCGTATGCAAATTAGTGATAGGCATTTATCAGTGCCTGGCCAAGCTGTCTTAGCGGCAAAGCCACATATGTTTTTTAGCTGATTAAAAAACTGCTTGAAGTTGCAGGCCTTTTTTTTTTAAATAGAGGAGAGCGACTGAGAGAGAGGCAGAGAAACCGAGTAAAGGAGTATGTGGCAATCAACTTGTTTCCTTTTGGCCAAATTCCCGTGATTGTTCAAAGCCTTTGCCGTAATTCCCTCTTTTATTAAGAACGTTCTTTTGTACATAATTAAAACATTTCTCAAGTGACTACGTGTGCGTGTGTTTGCGTGCAGCCACTGCACCTACATAAGCGAACGCTCGTATCTTTTGCTCACGGAACAACCGCCGCGGCTGGAGCCGTTATTCCTGTTGTCTGAACGGCAAAACAAGCCGAAACTAATGAATAGAGGGGCAGGACGAAAGGGGGAGAGTTTATCAGCTGACCGCCATTGTCTGAGGGCCTCCCATTTACTTCACTCACCTTCCTATGGAGGTGACCTGCTTTGTGTTAACAAAGAAAAGCAGGATGAAACTGAGCTCTCCTTGCCTCTCGCCTACCACTGATAATACCTTCGTTACCCGGCACCCCCCTTTTCTCCTTGAGGGAGCGCTTTAATTTATGCTTTTTCATCTCTCAGGGGCTCGGGAGTGTGTTAACCTGCTCTCGGCACAGACCGGCTCACATGAGAGGAAACTGCTGTGTCAAGCTTCTCGGCGCACCGCGGCCACGCTTAAACAAATAAAGCATTCCCCGCAGAACGCAAAATTCAATTAAGATATAATTACAAACACAAGCTGCTGACCATATGCCATAAATCAACTTCAAGTTTACAATGCTTTATCTGCTTTAATATCGTCACTGTCTGAGCTTGGAACAATTATGTAATAATAAAGTCACCAGTTCTGTTTCAAAATATTAAATCTAGCACTGCGGCTTCTGTGCCCTCATGTCAACACATTGGGATCCTATTAAGGATAAAGTTAATAAGTCAATTGGCGCTAACAAACTCTGTAAATTAATATCTGGAGATGTGTACATTTGCTGTCTTTTAAAGAAGAGTGAACAAAGCTTCTTTTGATGATATTATTGGTAAACTTTATTGGTAAACTGTATGATAATATTGGTAAACATTTTTTTTTATTAAAAATGCAAAACAAATGCAATGCTATCATTTATGAAAAGCATGTTTTACGTCAAATTTAGATATTTTGAAGGGAACAAAATAAAAGTTATAAATTTTATTATATTTCTTATCATTTGAAACACATTTTATCATTACTTAATATTATTTTTAAAAGCATCTTCCTTTAAAATTATTGTCATTTGGTATGAGACGGAATCTAACAACGAAAAATTCTGCAGAATTATGTGGAATGATTTTGAGGATGTGGGAAAACCTGAAAACTTAAAACAAATGTTCACACTCAAAATCCACTTATTAAATAAGATAAATGTAAAAATAAATGCCAAGGTGCTTCACATTTTCATTTTAAGTCATATACAAATTAAAAGACCCCATTTAAGAGCCCTAATTTTTGGTTTCCATGAATTGTAGTTAGGTGCTTGAGTAAAAACAAACATTTTAATTGCAAATGTTGTCATTTTTAGACAACATAATACCAGTTTTAACTTCAGAACAGATAAGAAAGCAACGAGCAATCACAACAAACAATATTTGAACCTATTGTCATTTTCTAGAGAAGCAACAAAATACGTTTTTTAATTAAAGCAGATTTCTCAACTAATATAGCCACAAAAAGACATAATACAATATATTACTTTTAAAATTGTATTGGTAAACTTAAAACCTTAAAATGTTCTATTGTTCATTAATAATACTGAAATAGTATAAAAACTGAATAAGTAAATAAATAGAATAAGCAAATAAATAGATTGAATGATGAGTAAAAAAACTAATCTGTGGATTTCTGCAGGCGCAGATTCTGCGTGGGCCTAGTTCTTATGACCAACAAAGCCATGTAGTCCAACAAACATGCAAAAAAATAAAGAAAATTCTATAGTAAAGACGCGTGCATAGACACATGTGACTATGTGTCAAGGTCAGATATTCTCCTTAGATACATTTCTGACAAACACAACAATATGCTAGTTGTAAATGTTGTTTTAAGCATTTTAAAATGTAATTTTACGCAAGATTAGTCTTTCATAACATTTGTAAAAGAAAAGAAAAAAGGTTTTTACCTTGAAAAATAACCTTCAAAGGTCTTTTTTACATTCTAAATGTAAACCTTTCTTGAGAAGGGTATAAAGCTTAATCAAACCCATTTGAAAGGAACATGAATATGAAGCGTACATTTCTATGAACTTGTCACATGTGTTTTAAAGTCAAAAAGATTTCTCCTTTTCTTTATCGCGGAAACTCATCATTGACCCTTACACCCTGACAGAAGTCAGATTAAATATAAAAGCCAAAAGCTAATCTTCACCGAGCAGAATACTGACTTTGGTTTATTTAGCATGTAAATGTAAAGCAGGTTTTTTGAAACATGCTGCAATTTAATTATAGTTTAACGTGCAGACAATATTTTTTTTCTTTCCCCCCCAAATACAAGCTCAATAGAGCCCACACAGAGAATCACACACTCCTGCTCCACTCCAGATGAAAACGACACATAAAGAAAAGCTTCACAATTTTTACATCATGGAATTAAAATAGCATTTTCTACCGCAGCTGAATAGTTTGACTTCTAAGCAGGTGTGGGACTAGATTAAGAAACGGAAGATATTTGGTTCAGATGAAATGAGTGGTGGGATAGAGCACTGGAGAAATTCAGTTAGGATGTGAGGTGAACCAAATAAGAGGTTATTTGAAATGGTCGAGCAGTGTCCAAAAGGATGATAAGATTTCAAATAAACAGAGAAATAAAGCTAGTATTTGCACTAGCAAGATAAACATGTGACTTCTTTTCCCTCCCGCTTTTGCTATAGCATGGAAATTCACCAGAGTAAGAGGAAGGGAGGGAATCTACAGCCTTAAAGCCTTTTTAAATTCCAATTTGTGCTTAGGCTGCTGTTTTCTGGCATAAATAGGTGTGTACGAGGAACAGAGATAGGTCCTTTCCATGGACACACAGAAAAGTAGGGTTATAATAGAGGGGTGGCAGTCAGACCCCCTCTGACATCCTCTATCTGACAGAACTTGCTGATCAACTCCTTTTTTTTGTATTCGTCTTCTTTTAAGTGGCATTTTCTTATATGTGGGCTGATAAAAAGTGTTTACCGTTGCATAGACCTTTTCATCCAATAGATGCATAAATTAAGCCAAATAAACATCCCTTGATTCTATGCTGGGGGGATAAGAGAATAGCAACATATTTTTTTAAAGCAAAGTGATTAAATGTAATCTTTATTATGTAATAATATGTTCATTTGACAATTCAAATTTTCAGATACAGTTAAAAGTTTGTTATTTTAATGATTTAATGATCACACTTTCACATTTTTTCATATTTTATTAGGTGTTTTTTTATTTTATTTTATGATAAGGTGTTTTATTTTTATAGCTTTTAATGAAAAACTTCAGTAATACATGATTATTATGATACATGATTCGCTTAATCAACTTAATAACCCCCTGCAATTTCTTCATGAGCCCTAGTTAGGAGAATCCTAGTGTAACGTAACGTTTAATATGCTGATGGTACAAGAATATCCTATTCATATCAATGAGCACATTTACATGTACCATCTTAATGTGATTTTGATAATGAGATTGTCAATATTGCGACTAAACTTTACCTCATGTAAATGTAATAATTCAATAAGTAATGCGATTAAGCTCATAATCGCAGTAAGCGTAATCATATTAACATAGGTATATAGCGTATGCTGATTTTAATCAAAGTATACAGACTGCATTATTGCTGCTCTGACCAAAGTTTGCATGTGCGCAAGGGTGGAGGTAAAGTGTACAGTGTACAATCTGTGCAATGCAGTTTTAATGTGGTTCCATGTAATCAGGTGTGGGCTCATTCGCTGACAAATAAATTCACACAACTCTATGAATGATATCTGTGACATTCTGAAACTTTCAAATGGCTGAACTCCGACAAACACTAGACAAACCCAGCTAAATTCGCATTGCCATCACATTTCTATGGTGCCAAAAAGCATTAGAAGTAAATAAATTAAAATAGCAGCAAATAAGACATCTGCTCATGTTAGGTCCATCATGTGTGCTGTGAGAGTAAAGCATGTGAATAATGGAAATTCTATGTATAAACAGGATGGAAGAGCTCCTGACATGTAAACATTATTTTGCGATTAAGCCTTTACTCTGATTATTGGAAACAATCACATTATACATGCGCATGTTAACATTGTCAATGTGTTAAATCAGTTAGGTCAAAAGTAATCTGAAAGTAATAATAAAAAGTCTCAATTCTATAAATCTAATAGATTGTTAGATTTAACATTTTTGCTATTTGATTTAAAATCACTAACCATTTTAAGTTATCCACCGAGAACTGAATACGAAGTACTTTCTCAATAAAACCAGCACAGTTACTTTGTCGAACAGAATTAAAACCAGGGAATTTAAAAGTCACAAAACTCTTTTTTAATATTTGAGGTTGTTTCAGTAACATTTGAACCCACGGATCAAACATTTGTACATTCGTGAAGGACTTATTGTGCTTGATTTGATGGAAATGTTAATTAAAACATAAAAATTTGATTTAAAAAACTGTATCGACTGAGGAAGAAATAAAAGAATGCCTTGGTCCTTAAGCTAAAGGTAAGACAGGACACAGGGAGTGAAAAGAGGACACGAGCGTCAGTTTGACATCTTCAGCTGTCAATGGGTCTAATGACACAAACGCACAAAGCTCTTTTTGCCAAGGCCAAATCTCCTCCTTCAACTCACTCAAATGATTCACACCCAAGAATCATAACAAAACCATTCATACTTAAATGGTTTAAGCCTAAAGAAAATGTAAATCTGCCCGCCTGCCTGCCTATTCAAGTCCCTGTTTCATAAACTAAATAAATGACATGGAAATTTGTGGAAATGAATGTTCATTGAGGATTGTCCTATTGATTTTCTAGGTATGGATCAAGGACCTCTATGATTACTGCTCTAAAAAAGTAATTGACTTTGTGATTGAGGGAGCTTAATGCAGTGTGTGCTGTACAGGTGCATAATTCACAGGATTCGCCAATGTGAAATAAATGTTTCAATATACCAACGGTGAGTTTTTAAAAAACACATCATCACACTGAACCTTTAACAACAAAAAATAACACATTTAATAATACTAAAAGGTGAGATTTAGAGTTGAAAACCATCTAAACAGACAGGAATGCACAGCAAAGACTAATAGGGGACTGAGGTGACATTTCTGCAAAATATTTCAATGATTTTTTGCACATTATACAGTACAACACTTTTAAAACACTCGCAACCTGTGGGAAGCAATGCAAATTAACAAGAACCTGGCAATGTTTTTGTACAATGGTGTTTGTGTGTAGCAGTTTATGAATGAAATGAGCCAAAAATGCAGTTAATGTTTGAACTTTGAACGCATTTGCAAAATAACCTACCACCTATGATACACTAAACCATACCTTAAACTGAACAGATATTGTTTTTAAATAAGATAAATGTAAAAATAAATGCCAAGGTGCTTCACATTTTCATTTTAAGTCGTATACTAATTAAAAGACCACATTTAAGAGCCCTAATTTTTTCCCCCAAAAATTATAGTTAAGTAAAAAACAAACATTTTGTCATTTGTTGTCATTTTTAGACAACACAATATCAGTTTTAACTACAAAAGAGTTAAGAAAGCAACGACCAATCACAACAAACAAATCTTTAAACTTATTGTCATTTTCTGGAGAAAACAGCAATGTCTAAATGACAAAAGATTTATTTTAATTCAGAAGAAAATCTAAAAGTAGTTTTTAAGAGGTCTCCTTTTTCCCCACTGTTGTTATATTGTGCACAAAACAAAATAAGATATGCCTTATTAATCAATAATCTGACAATACAATCTTAATGTTTGTGAATAAGAATAAAAGTTGCCATTTTACTGCCACTAATGTTCATTTCAGAATGAAACTGCATGAATAAATATGTTTTGAAGTTGTGGAAAATAAGGTATTTTATTGTAAATACTCTTCATTATCTCTTAATTAATTTATTTTCCCTTAAACTGCCACAAGTCCACTTTAAATGGTTCTGTTATGATACCTTTATCATCGCAACTTAAATAATTAATATTTTCAAATATTTCAAGGCACTGGCAATGACCAAATGTTCTTCACATTCCGCTCTGAACAGCAGTGAAACGAAGGCTTTAAGATAATGCTCTGTTAACAAATATCTAAATGGTATTTTGTTGGTATTAATAACAAAATCATTCATCTCTATTGATCAGATTCAGTAGGTTGTGACACTGATCAAAGTATGAATAGTGCTAAATATCTTCATTAATCGCTAACCTTACACAAGTGAAACTTTAATTTCATATAATGACATTCTTCACATGAGAACATATTATGTTATCGTATTACCATTTTTTTTGTGTGTATCAAAAGTATAATGTGTTTGTAATAATGATGCAATTGCCTGAAAGCAACGAAGGAGTGATGTCTTTGTAATCTGAAATAAATAACCATCAGATGAAATTCCTACATTCTAATGCATAAGAAATGTAACACCATCTTAAGAAAACTGCTCTATTGGAGGTTGTCACAAATATTGAATTGTTATTAGTTTAGGCACTGGCTCCACAAGCTTTATTTGAAATAAATACTTGCATTCTATTTTCTAAGTGAAAAACAGTTTATGTCAACATATTATATCTAAATTCAAAAGCTAGAGACAAGCATACAGTACTATGGTACAATTGCAACTTAGTACATCTAGATTACCTTTAAATTATACATATTAATATAATGTTCGCATGTTTTTTGTGGCTACAAAGTTTTTTTTTGTTTTTTTTTTATCCAAACAAATACTTAACCATTTGCAATTTCAGATCAACCCATAGTTTATTTAATATGTACGGTGTAAAAAAAAAAAAAATTAAATTAATTATATATGTCTGTGCTTCCTTAAAATGTTAAGTTGGCCTATATGTTGACTAACTGACTGATCAACTGAAAATTCACCTATTTATTTTTTCCTATTCTGCTATAATGATCGATTAGTGAATTCAATTAAAAACACTGACGATTAAAATAAACGAATAGCTGTAAAAATTATACTGGTGTTCGTTTTATAACTGGTGTTCGTTAATTCATTCGTTCGTTCATTCATTTATTCATTCATTCATTCATTCATTTTTTTATTTATTTTTTTATTTTTTTATTTATTCATTCTAATGGTCAATTCGAATAAGGCAAGGCAAGGCAAGGCAAGTTTATTTATATAGCACATTTCATACACAGTGGCAATTCAAAGTGCTTTACATAAACAGAAATAAAATTGAAGTATAAGAAAATAAAAACAAATAATAAAAAAACAGATAAAAACAGATTAAAATGAGTTAAGACAAGTTATAAAAGAAAGAAAAGAAAAGAAAGACACAATAGTGCGATCTGTCGGACGTAGCACAGTGCTCATTCAGTAAAGGCACAGCTAAACAGATGTGTTTTCAGTCTTGATTTGAATGTGCCTAATGTTGGAGCACATCTGATCATTTCTGGAAGCTGATTCCAGCAGCGAGGGGCGTAATAGCTGAAAGCAGATTCACCCTGCTTTGACTGAACTCTTGGAATTTCTAGTTTATGTGATCCTAAAGATCTGAGTGATCTATTAGGTTTGTATTCAATGAGCATATCTGTAATGTATTGGGGTCCTAGGCCATTTAGTGATTTATAGACAAGTAATAATACTTTAAAATCTATTCTGAATGTAACTGGGAGCCGGTGTAAAGACCTGAGGACAGGTGTGATGTGCTCTGATTTCCTGGTTCTGGTCAGAATCCTGGCCGCAGCATTCTGGATGAGCTGCAACTGTCTGACTGTCTTTTTGGGAAGTCCAGTGAGGAGGCCATTACAGTAATCCACCCTGCTGCTGATAAAAGCATGAACGAGTTTCTCTAAGTCTTCACTGGAAACAAAGCATCTAATTCTTGCAATGTTTTTGACATGATAGTATGCTGATTTAGTGACTGCTTTGACATGACTGTTGAAACTGAGATCTGACTCCAGAGTCACACCAAGATTCTTGACCTTATTTTTTGTTGTATGACCCTTAGAGCGGAGGTACGCATTCACCTTGAGAACCTCATCTCTGTTCCCAAATGCAATGACTTCAGTTTAAATTAAAATATTTTATTCAGAAATTTTAAAAATATTAATAAAATAAAAATTTAACTCAATCTTTAGGACCAAATAAATTTAAGCAATATTATGTGAAAGTAGGGGATTTAAAAAATTAGGCAACAATTTTAATAAAGTGTATTTAAAGGTACTAACTTTAAGGGACACAGAAATATATATTGACTGATATTGAATTATATTCATAAAAATAAATAAATAGAAAATATAAGTTTCATTATTTCTTAAATATTTGCCAAGTTAATATTATTTTTTTTTAAATAACTTATTTAAATTAGCCTCATTTATTTTACTTTCGGCTGGAAGGGCATCCGTTATGTAAAACATATGCTGGATAAGTTGGCGGTTCATTCGGCTGTGGCAACCCCTGATAAAATAAAGAGACTAAGCCGAAGGAAAATGAAATTATCATTTTTCAGTTGTCTACAGAGTAAACCCCTGTTGTCCGATGACTTGCCTAATTAACCTAACATTCTTAGTTAGCTTAGTGAAGGCTTTAAATTGCAATTTAAGTCAAAAGGTAACTTGCAAAATAACTAGTATAATATTCTATGCTGTCCGCATGGCAAAGGCAAAATAAATCAGTTATTAGAATGTAGTTATTAAAATTATTTTCATTAAAACGTGTTGAGGAAAAATGTCTCTGTTATTCAATATTTAGAAAATAAAACATTTCACAGGAGGACTAGTAATTTACCCTTTATTTTACTGCATTTACTATCTATCTTTTTTATTTGTTTGTTTTCTTTTCTTGTTATATCGGGGTGCTGTATATGGTAAATGCTGAGAATTAAACGAACCAGACAAATCTATCCTATGGTTCAAACAAGGCGGTTTGCCGGTTACCTTGAACAGTCTGGAGGAAGGAGGCCTAAATAGCAAGGGCACAGGCTGACACTGAAAGGGACCGTTCCATTCTTTCTCTCCCAAGGACAACTAATTAGCAGACAACAGCTGAGTCCATTTCAAATGTTAATTTCTTTCCCTTTAAACGCTTTATGGCCATGCTGTATACTTCCGCACACAATTGAGGTTTTCATTGGAGCGCTTTTGTTTGTCAAGTCCCTTTTTATTTGCATGCATGTGGGCATTTTTGTGAGTCAATGTACTAGATGAAAATCTCTTTATGACACAATAGTCAAGTGGAGAGACGGTAATATGAAAAACATTCACGACTAACCCACTAGAAGGCTGAGAGCATAATAGCGGTGCCCACAATAGCATACTTTGTGATTTTAGGTCTGAAAAAACGGAAGAAGTGCTGATTGCTTCTGCTATCTTAATATTCAAGCAATGCCACCATTAATTTTAAATGGAAAACATCACCATTTCTCCATGATTTCCTTCATTTTCAATCAGTTTAAAGGGACAGTTCACCCAAAAAATGAAACTATTCTATTTAGTTACTCATCCTCAGACTGGTGACATTTTTCTTTATCCACTTTATGCATTAAACTCTGCTTAAAATTATAATTTACAATGTTTATTTTACTAGTGCACATTGTAAGTCTTAAGATGATCGATTAATCTGTGCTAAAGTTACTTCACTGAAAAAACAACATCAACAACAACAACAAAAAAAACACTTGGGCAAAATATGCTTAAATGCCTGTCGAACCGTTAGTTTGCTGCAAGCAAAACTGCAGATTTAAATCCCTGTCCCTATTCAGTTTCAATTAGAAAATCATACTTATTATAAATCATACTCATCATGCAAGTCAATGATTACCAGCAGTTTTCAGAGGCCCCGTAACCTTTTTGTAACTGCAGACCAGTCAACGCTTGACAACTTTGGGGTGTGGTGGGGAGATGGCTCGTGGCATTTGCTCGCTCCCAATATGCGTGCACAAGCCGCATGCCTCTATTTGAAATAATGAACTTGTATGTAGAAAAGATGCGATATGTGAACAGAGGCCGACATTTGTGGTTTCCAGTTGTTGATCTTTTTGCACAGACATGCTGGATTCACCTGATTTGCCGACAAATGCGTTGCGGATCAATTCCTTGGCAGTTTTTGGGCCCTTCAATGCATCTTTTCCTCTTCGCAAAAAAAAAATAAAAAATTCAAAGACGTCTGTTTCTTACTCAGTTTGTTGCTTGTGGGTTAGATTTGGGCGCTCAAGTGACTGAGATGTAAACTAGAGAATACGGTCAATAATAAAAGATCGTTCAGACTGAGATAATAAATAAAATGTAAATAATTAATGATTTTTTGTGCAACTTGGTACCAATTGATCCACAAACCAGTGCCAGTCTGCGGCCCAGGGGTTGAAGACCACTGATATGGGCGATACTAAATTAATACTTGTGGCTTCTGATGATACAATGAGTTCTTATGGACCAAAGAAACAGCTTGTGCAAGAAACTAAATGTATTTTACAACATTTTTACTTTAAATCTGCAGCCTTTGGTTTTTGGGCAAACTATCCATTTAACGAAGAACCAACCATAAATGTATACTGCATATATACATTTGGTCATTGCCATACAAAAGAAACCACATTATCAATTCATACTATGAAACCCCAAAAGCACTAATTATGTCCAAACATGCTTCCATGTTCAATAAACAGTGATTATCCAAAGATAAAAACTACACAGGTCCAGCTTTTTAGAATCAGTTGATAAAATCAAATCAGTTTGTAGCAGAGTTACCAGATCTTCATGGTGGACCATGAGCAAAGCAGACGGGCGATGAGCTTCTGCTCCACTGTAAGCCTTCCATAAGATAACCTGTGGGTCAATGTGAAATGGTCACAGTGTGTGCAAGAGTGGAAAGATAGATTCGACAGGGACAAATGCTCTAGTATTACTCTGAATGGGAGCTTTCCTGCTTTTAAGCTGCAGTGCTGGAAAATGGGCCCAGAGGCTCTGAAGTTTGAAGATTCACCTCAGCTGCTTGTTGTTTGAACTGAATACATCAGCACAGATCATTAGCAGTGCACATAACACAATACTGAAAAGCAAAGACCCAGAACTGTCCTCCTGCTGTTACCACTGTATTTATCCCCCATGGAAGATCAATGATGCATACCAATTCAATATTTGGAGAATCATTTCAGATATCAGAATTATGACAATTTCAATTACATACAACATATTAAGTAGGTAAAGGTGTCAGGGCAGGTAAGAGTGATGATGGATAAAAAGAAATTGTCAAAAGTTTGAAAACAATCTAAACTACTTACTAAATACTATGCAAATACTATTTAAAATATAATTTTAATGGATCTAAAATGTGGCATAAACATCAAACAACAAGATTCTGAATACATATGTGCATGTATTATTTTTTGTAAAATGTTATTATTGTTATAATAATAATAATAATAATAATAATAATAATAATAATAATAATAATAATAATAATATTAATTTAATGATAATAATAATATTAATATAAAATAGTTTTGATCAGTTCCACTCCATAATATTTTATTTTACAGTTTCATTTTCATTTAAATTAACATTTATTTCAATAACAGTAAACAATAGCATTAAATATATCAATAAAGACTAGATAAATAAATGAATTGCATTTTTTTGCTTGGTATTATTGGAAATGTTCACCATAAAAGTGGTTTATATAGAAATATGATACATATGAACTCAAATGTTAACATATTTTTGTATGAATTAATAGTTTAAAATGTCACTGACCCATAGACAGTACTTTAATAGTTGAACAAAGAATTGTGTCGTAAATAATAATAGTAATTCTGTTATCACTTACTCACCCTTTTGCTGCTCCAAACTCTTTACGGTCATTTAATATGGAGGGAAAAAATACTTTTGTGTTCCCTGGAAGAAAGAAAGTCACATATTTACAATGACGTGATGATTGGTAGGTGAATATCTATTTATTTAATAAAGAAAATCATTAACGCAAAGATACTTAAACAACTAAGAAGAGTTTCACAGCACTAAGAAAAATCGAGCTTTTTTACTTTTAATTATTAGTTTATCTCTCAGTAATCATCATTAGATCTTTACAAGCGGGCTTGGTTTGGATTGAAACATAAGCACCACATGTCCACCCGACTGGAGGTGTTTGACGAGCACTGCAATAAAGCTCAGTAAGTGAATAGTGTCCCGCAGGGCCCATTACCAAACCCACAAGACGGTTGTTTTCCCTCAAATGTAATTAAGGCCGCAAACGACACTCTGAGGTACTTTTTTCACAGTATTCAATGGAATATGTCCTTAAACCATCCGCACACATTATTAAACACACAGACACCTGACAGAAACAACTTTTGCCAAGCTGCCACCATTTGTCCGTTGTCCTCAGGGAGAGCGAAAAATCAATAGCCGCACCATTTACAAAGAGCATGGCTATATGACCTGTCCACCCCTTGTCTTCATCACAGCCGCCATTGCTTAGTCCACAGATGCCGTTTGACTTCTACTTATGCTGTGCACACACTCGGACCCCTCAAAACCACTTAAGTCTTCACGGCACACTCCTCCTGACAAGGCTCTGGCCTCATATCCACAGTTTTACCAAGGTCAAAACTGAATCTGAGACAAAGCGGCCTTTATAAAGCGTTCCTTTTTGGGGGGCTTTTTCTTTTTCTATGAGTTCGATTTGCTAGTGCTTAGAGAAAAAGGGAATGGGGGTGAGGGGGTGTAGGGCCTTCACAGCAGAAAATGGCATTAGAGTTAATGACCCTCAGCATCCCATGGGGACACTTCATATTAAGGCCATTATGTGGTGACAGCACTCGTAGGATACTCAGACTTATTCATACAGAGGCTCACGGTGAGGAAAAACAAAAGCCACTTGCTAAAAGGAAGTTCCTAGTGTTTTCTGCTAAGTGTTATGTTTGCAAAAAGACGACAATGTACATAATATGCTGGTTTAAAGCCAATAATATAATTGATTTATCTACAGTAATCATGGCTGAGGCCTTCAGATACGAAAAGTTAAAGGGATACTTTTTTATAGTTTTTTAGTTTACTGCACTCACTGGCTATTCAAAAATGTAGGTTTTTGCTTCAGTGTAAAAACATTAAGGAACAGTTTTAGCAGAAACTGTGGATTGTGGTCATTCATAAAATGCATAATACTTGCAATTTGACACATAGCTCCTAGCTTAGCCTTTATGTCTCTATACTACTGGACGTTATATAGCCCAAGATATATAGCAAAATAATGGATTTACAAACTATGTTTGAGGTAAAATGTCATTTTATTTTTATTCCTTTTTGTTCTTTTTTATTCTTTCTTCTTATTCTTTCTTTCTTTCTTTCTTTCTTTCTTTCTTTCTTTCTTTCTTTCTTTCTTTCTTTCTTTCTTTCTTTCTTTCTTTCTTTCTTTCTTTCTTTATGTCTGTCTTTCATAATGTACTGATGTTTCTTTCCTAATTTTGTCAAAGTTTGTATTTTTATCTACTTGTTCATTCATTCATTCATTCATTCATTCATTCATTCATTCATTCATTCATCCATCCATCCATTCATTCATTCATTCATTCCTCCATCCATTCATTCATTCCTCCATCCATCCATTCATTCATCCATCCATTCATTCATTCATTCATTCATTCATTCATTCCTCCATCCATTCATTCATTCATTCATTCCTCCATCCATCCATCCATCCATTCGTTCATCCATCCATTCATTCATTCATTCCTCCATTCATTTATTCATCCATTCCTCCATTCATCCATCCATCCATCCATCCATTCATTCATTCACTCCATAAAAACTGTGACATTTTCTGACATGTTTTTATTCATTCTTAGACCAAGAAATACCAACGTTTTAACTTCAGGAGAGCTTAAAAGGTCTATTTTTGAAATTTGGTAGCAATTCGGGCTGCACAATATATTGTTTCTGCATTGACATTGCAATGTATGCATACGCAATAGTCACATACCAAAAATATGCAATGTCCAGTCTGATTTATAGTTGACCAGGAGCTACAGAATTGTATTTATGTGGTATGTATGTTAATCACATTTATGTGGACTTTATGTGATTCATGCAAAAATATATGTTTATTTATGCATTTCTTACTTAAAATATTTGTGTTGTTTTTTGTTCAAATATCGACATTTCATAGCGAAAGCAAGATTAATTCACTAACCCCACTGGCAGATAATTTCGTTTAAACAAGTAAAATCTTAAAATTTACACTATTTTTTTCTGACGGCGAAAACTAACCAATATTTTTATTTAGTCTGAGATTTTTTTGTTTGTTTGTTTGATATTTTGGACTAGAAACGTAAGAAAAGCATTTATTTATGTATTTATTTATTTATTGATTTATTTATTTATTTAATCATTTATTTGTTGCATTGCGATTATTCAATTACTGTACCCGAATACTGTAAGAGCCCCCAGGAAATACAGAGATATTCAAACCATCTTCTGAACTGTATTCATATCATAATATTTATTGCAAAAAAAAAGATATAGCAGTATTCGATTTTTCCATTATTGTGCAGCCCTAGTAGCAATGTTATCAGACCAATGCAGAATAAAACAAATATTAGCCCTTTACTCAAACCCAAACCAAATAAATCTGAAAGCAATCATGATGGAAGCATAAGGTGTCAAAAATGTCTCAATATCATCATAAACTCAAAGTACGAGTAGCCATTGACTTGCATTGTACTAATAACCATCCTTCCAGCTAAAATAATCTTCTTTATTTATCCTACTGATAAAATTAAGTCAATTACATCTTGTATGGCCTGGGGGTTAGTAGAGTAATAACACATTATAACTGTTAAGTGTATTCTCCCTTTATCAAAAGAGGAACCTATTTGTCACTGGCCTATATGTATTTTTTTTTCTTTTTTTTTTAAGCAGATGAAAAATAAAAGTGCTTTTATGTAGAGAGAAAGTATGTTCATCCTCTTCCTGAAGCATATCAAAAGCGTATTTGTATGCGATGGCAGCGCTTGGTCCTCCTTCTGGCTGGAAAAGCCATGACGCGGCTTCATATTTACCACTGGGACCCTCACGAGAGGTGACAGAGGGGCAAGGCCACATCCCACCTGACCAGCTGCCAAACAGATTAAAGTGGGCTGAAAATGTGGAGATTGCCACAAGAAAAAAATAATAACGCTGACATGGCCTTCCCTTTATGGCAGCAACAAAACATTCCCTGGAGACCAATCTCTTTATCATTCCCGAAAGAATGACAAATAAAACACTTCCAAAGGCAAGGAATTCTCACATTTATAGGGCTGAGGTGGCCTGGACAAAGCTGTATTATCGCTAAGGCCACCAAGGTCTTGGTCAGATGTGGCAGGGTTTTCATTAGCCATTGTGACAGATAAATTTCATCTGTGCTCCTTTCAATCAGGCTGCAAAATGAATGGGGAGAGTTGACAGTGGCGCACACATGCACACAAACACAAACACACAAGATGTTAGTTCCAATGAGATTTACATGAAGATCTAATCAGCAAGGCCACAGTCAAGTTGTGTTAAAAGCAACTGGTGATGGCTTGGCACTGTGGTTGTGTAGTTACCTTAAATATACAGTATGTCATAAAATCAAAAACGTACAAGGTTTGAAACTGCAAAACTCTCTTAAACATTACCATGCATTCAGTAATTCTGAGCATATTTGACAATGGCAATGCATATAATATAATATAATATATTATAATAAATATAATATAATATAATATAATATAATATAATATAATATAATATAATATAATATAATATAATATAATATAATATAATATAATATAATATAATATAATGACTACATTGTTAAACGCATTTATAGTGATTATATTATATTATATTAATTATATCATATTATAGGGCGCCACGGTGGCGTAGTGAGTAGCACGTTCGCCTCACAGCAAGAAGGTCGCTGGTTCAAGCCCCGGCTGGGTCAGCTGGCATTTCTGTGTAGAGTTTGCATGTTCTCCCCGTGGTTGCGTGGGTTTCCTCCGGGTGCTCCGGTTTCCCCCACAAGTCCAAAGACATGTGGTACAGGTGAATTGGGAAGGCTAAATTGTCCGTAGTGTATGATTGTGAATGAGTGTGTATGGATGTTTCCCAGAGATGGGTTGCAGCTGGAAGGGCATCCGCTGTGTTAAAAAAAAAACATGCTGGATAAGTTGGCGGTTCATTCCGCTGTGGCGACCCCTGATTAATAAAGGGACTAAGCAGACACGAAAATGAATGAATGAATATTATATTATATTATATTATATTATATTCTATTATATTATATTATATTATATTATATTATATTATATTATATTATA
>CAIGQQ010036459.1:2329437-2358828 GCA_903798035.1 Danio albolineatus | reverse complement strand
ATAGATACACACAGACACACACACACACACACACACACACACACACACACACTGTACATTTTATTTACTTATTCATATCAGTAAAGTAATTGACAGTCTTGCAGCAATTGCAATCTTTATCGGAGACTATACGGGTGCATGAGGAGTCAAAAAAAAATCTTTCGGTAAATCTGTTATTAATATGCATAAGTGTTATAATCTTGTCTTGAATGGGTAACCGTGTGTGAGGGGGAGATTTGGGAAATCTGACACAAGTTTTCAGACAAGAAAACGGTCACCCGCATAATCGCATCTGAAATTACGCATTTCATAATGATCAATGGAGCGCGGAGCTGTCACAGAATATTACATATCTCAACATCCTACCATTAAGAAGCCAATTCAGCTGACTGCATTGCTTACTGTATTAAATAATCTTTGTTAATCTTTTTCTTAATTGACACACTTCATCTCCCCCAGATATCAGAGATGATACCACACACCAGGGAACGTATGAGTGGACACTAGCATTAGCATGCTAATAGCGATCTATAAATCAACATGTATATATGTGTTCATATATGTAGGGTTTGTTTATTTGCATTGGACGTGTATGTGTGTAATGGAAGTTCTCACTATGACCAGCTGAACACTCTTGCTGCCTCTCAGGAATCATTAGCTGGCTGACTGTTGAGGTGCAGCGAGCTCTGTCACACCGCTAAACTTTATTTAATGCTTCAGGAGGCTGTTTCACTATGGGTCTCATGTGTAACGAAAAAGTAATCTCAAGGTGACGAGAGGAGAGCCGCAAAGACGCACCGCTCCTTCATCTCCATCCTGCCAACCTCCCTGGAGCTCTTGCCTGTGTGAAGGCGATACTTCTGAGAGGCTCGCTGGACAGACGGGTTGTGATGTTATGACCATCCCAGACCTGAACACTGTAGCCTCTCTGTTTACATCAGCTACACTATTCTATCAATAAAAAACAATAATAATGTCTAGTTTGGGAAGAAAAATATTTAAAAATGAAAATGCATTTAGCTGGCGAGTAAAAATATTAAGAGGGTAGATGATCCAAAAATTTAAATTCTGTCATCATTTACTCCTCCTCATTATCATTCCAAACATGCACAGTGCACTTTAATAGGTGCACCTTGCTAGTAAGGGGTTGGACCTTTAACATCCAGTACTAGCTTAATACTTCATGACATCGATTGAAACTTTCTTTGAGGATTTTGCCCCATATTGACATGATAGTATCACAAAGTTTTTCTAGATTTGTCAGCTCAACATCAACGAAAAAATTTCGGTTACACTTTTCTTGAAGAGGGTGTTCATAAGACTATTAATAAACCTTTATAATTGTAACACGGGGAGTGACACTGACAACTGAGATGTGGATCCAATGGAGATGTCAGGTAAGCAATGGTCAATAGGTGCAAACAGATGTATATAGACAGTCCAGAAACGTGGTCAAAGACAGGCAAGAAGTCAGAACACTGGCGGCAGGCAGGGATGAACAGATATCAAGGCAAAGGTACAAACACAGGAAAACAAGACCAAGGGAACGCATTGTAATGTCACTAGAAGCAAACAAGACTCAGCAACAGTTAGTGTTACTTTGTGGTTTAAATAGTGTGTGTGATTTAGTTCTTGACGATCCTCAGGTGGTGTGTGTGCAATCAGTGATGACTTGGAGCAGGAGTGTGTGTGTGTTGCATGAGTGGAGATGTAGTCCATAAACAGGTGGATTTGTAGTTCTTGTGTGGTTGTGTGTGTACCAGCGATCTAACATCCAGAGATCGCTGGTGATCGTGACAATAATCATGACATGACTATGAAGATTTTAGACATGCTTATGACAACTGTAATTTAAATGTAATTAAATGTCATTCACTTAGTTAAGTCATTTAACATGCAAAGGTGACATAGTTTGAGATGTCTTTGTCACGACAGCTTGACATAACCAAATACATCATAACTTGTCTTTGTAATACCAAATTGACAATACCAAGACAACAAAAATTGTCATAAATCTGTAATAAACATGGTTGTCATGAGGCCATGATAATTATATTGTGAACTTTAACACAGCCACATTAATATTTGTCTTAACCTCATCTACAGTGGACCAACTTGAATTTTATATTAAAATATCATTAAATGAAGCTCTTTTAAAAATGTTTGACAGAGTAATGACACTTCTGTTTTTTTATTTATTTTTTTATCCCTCACTGAAAAAAAAGTGATCGGAAAAACATTCATTACTAAATCACAATGGCCTCATGACAATCACGTTTATGAAGATTTATATTGTTATGTTGTCTTGGTAACATCTATGGTCATGACAAAGGCAGCTTATGATATATTTGGCTATGTCAACTTGTCATAACAAAAACCTCTCAATGCTACTGTTGCACTTACAATGTCTTAACTCAGCAAATTACACTTAATTACAATTGTCATAAGCCTTCATAAAAATCTACTTCATATTTATGACATGTCATGACAGTGTCATAAACACCCCTTTAAGTAAATTTGTTTTTGATAACTCCAATTCCACTAAAAGACTGGTTTCTTGAAGAAGACAATGAGTTATAATTAAATAAGTCATACATATAAATATCTAATGCTTAAGAAACCAGTTTGAGATGATTTCTGCATGATTTGTTACATTGCAGGGAATGTTCCACTGTAAGAGATGAAAATGATCAACAATATTGTGGTGAATTGGGGTGTTTAAACAATGATAAGTAGTTGAAACAACGATCAGTTGTAACTAAGGAGCATAAAATGTGCCAAGAAAATAACTGCCACACCATTATACCACCAGCAACTTGAAGTGTTGATAAAAGTCAGGGTGAATCCATGCTTTCTGAACCTAGCATCCAAATTTTGCACCTAACATCCAAATTCTAAACATAGCATCCAAATGTTTTAGCTGAAATGGAAATTAATCACACCAGACAGCTATTTGTTTTTATCTCCAGTTGTCCATTTTTGGAGATTCTGTGTAAATTGTAGCCTTAGTGTGCTGCTTTTAGCTGACAGAAGAGGCACTGCTGTAGCTCATCTGTGCTATGCACAGCACCTGCCTCAAGGAGAAAAATACATTGCCCACAATCATACACAGTCAGTATACAATGAACTAGGAAATTCTAAATAAAAGCTGTTATATTATTTATTTCATAAAAAGTACAGAGGGGATAAATGATTTAGACATTGTAAATGTGATTTCCACTCGCACTAATGTCACATTTGCAGGTACAAAGACAACTTCAGCATATACAATACAGTAGTCAACATTTGAAGTGAATCAAAAACGTTTTACAAAATTATCCTAAGACAAAAAAAGGGTGTTGTCCAATAGATTTAGCACAATTTTAATGAAAGGAGATGATCCACTTAAAATGTTGACTACTGTAAACAAAATGTACCATTTGTGATGGAGGTACGTTGGGACAAGAGTTAGTTCCAAAAACAGCTTTATTGAAGTATGGCGAGGCAGGCAGAGGGCAAACACCAACAAAAGCAGCATTAAGGTAGCAAAATCCAAAAAGCCAAAACAAAGTAAGGCAAGAAACAAGGATAAATGCTTACGAATCAAAGCAACAACTAGACAAGCCTCAGCAAAGGTGTGTGTGTGTGTGTGTGTAGTCAAAGTAATTATTCCTGAACTGTGTGTGTGCGTAATCAAGGGGCGATCTGGAAACTGGTGTGTGGGTGAAGCGCATGATGGGATTTGTAGTTCAGTTCAGTGGAAGATGTGTAGTTTGGGTAAATGAAAAGCTAGATTGCTATTTATCATAACAGTGCCAAACCCATTTGAATCCCGCAGAACCTTCTGTTCTAAACCAAAGAAACAGTCAGACTCAGTATTACTACTATAGACTGTCTTACTGACTGGAATTACATTTTTTAATTTAATTAAATCTAGAGGTTTTGGCCAATTATCCACAGTGTGTATACATCAGATTTTGGTAAGGATACATCTTGCTTGCAACATCACCCAAGATGGAACTAAAAATAATACCAGGTACTCAAGACAAAGTATAAACAGAACCCAACCAAAGCATGCCATACCATGCAGGGGTAAAGTGCTTTGAACTATCTCCTATTACAGTTAAGGGTCTAATCCTATGATCCAGGTAGAAGTTAGTTTCTGGTGAACTGGTGAATTCCCTATGGTTGAGATCCTGTGCCAATGTTAGCTTTTTCTCATTTATAAAGGTGTGGAGATTATATAGTATGCATCATATAAAGAACAGAAAATTACATCACAACCTCTAGTTCATGCTGATTTTAGGAAGATTTCCTTAATTACATTTTAGTCTTTCATAGTCAGGTCAACATTTCGCTTTGAATGTTTTCATTAAAAGTGCCACAAATGTAAACAAGTGTTGCATCATTTCAATAAATTAAAAAAGGTTCATTTAAAACAAAAAAACACTAAGGGTTTATACAAGTTTAACCCAGAATTTTTCTTTAACTTACATTCTAAGAAAATAAAATGACCAGTTCAGGGTTCAACGCTAAGGATTTTTTCTACTGGCCCAATCTGGCCAGCGGTTGAGATTTTTACTTGCCCTGCCAAAATTTTAACTGGCCCCACCAAAAAAAAGTTAATAGCTACTTCTTAGCCACATATTTTAAACAATATGTCAAAAATAACGTCTGTGAATCTAGAATTTAAATACTTAAAAATATTAATACATGTTTAGTGAGCAAAATTCAAAGTTTTATGCAAACAAAAAGAGCAGTATGGAAAATGTGCAGGTATTTTATTGCAGTTCAATGAACTGTGCATTCATTTATTCATTGATTTTCTTGTTGGCTTTGTCCCTTTATTAATCTGTGGTCACCACAGCGGATTTAACCACCAACTTATCCAGTGCCGCTATGTTGCTGTCTCTTTGCTGTACTGTTTGTTACCAGGTTTCAGAAAAAATAGCATGCTCACAACATCCAATCAGATAAGAGGAACCAAAAAGAAATATGGCATTTACGACATCACAGAGAGGGCAGCCTTTAAAGGCTTAAAAGCACAAACTGTTTCTAAGTTAAAAGACTGCATTTGCACGCAATTGACAAATAGTCGCAATAATTTAAAATCAAACTTTAGTGACAAGACCGCGCAGGCCCGATCGAGCCAGTAACAATCCTGTCTACTGTCCCTAGCATCTCTCACGCTGGCCCCGGGCCATCGGGCAGTCCTTATTGTTGAGCTCTGCAATTTCTTTGGTTGAATGATAACCTATGAACAAAAAGTCAAACAGACAGTTATGATGCCTGTTGAAGAAAATCTCTGATCATTTTTTAAATAAAAAGTAATAACGCACTCACTGTTTGTCAGTAGCTCAAATAGATTTCAGTTGTACCAGTAAACCTGTTCACTCAAAGATGAAGCTAGGATCCATTTACCTCAAAAGACATCACACACAATTATGCTGCGTTTAAAATGTTCGCAATCAGGATAATGAGCCGTGGCCTACATGTCACTGAAATCTCATCTTTGCGAGTCTGCTTCATGCTGTTATCTGAAGGGAGTGTTTCACGTAGGACAGGTAAGTGGAACTGGGTCACTGAGCTTTGCTTCCAATTTGCCACAGCGTTCACATAGTGTGAATCATACAAGGATTTAATCTCACTTAAGTCCACTTAAACCCCTCTCTGCTGCAGAATGGCTCACTTGAACTGTCACAGGTAGGCCCATTTTATTGTACCATCTCTCCTGCTCTCCTTACACCAACAGAGCCACTATTACAAGAGTGTTTATGAACCAGCGGATTGGCCTGACATCTCCTACAAATCCATCCAAACTCTATTCGACAGGATTAGGGTATTAAGCAACCTTATAAAGCCATTAATGCACCTCTGTCTGCAAGGGATGAGGTACTGTTCCTACAGGATGAAGGAGAGAGAAGGGCACCTGGTCCCATGGAGTCTTGGTGCCTCGTGATATCAACAGTTTCATCTTTGTGGGTGAAGAACAAAGAGCAGAAATCAGGTCAAACGTAATCCTACTAGCCGTGTTTTTTGTGAACATGTGGCTTCACGCATCATCACTTTACGTTTTTAAGTCCTGTTAATGTTGGTAATCCAGAGTTCATCTTCTTGAATGCTTTTACTAAACAAAAACATTGGCTCTGTCCTTGCATTAGGTTATTGCAGTGGTCTCCACCTGTTCCATTCAACTTAAGCGACTTTGTTTGAGTGCAAGCTGAGGTCAAGATTGCATCTCCAAACTATAAGCAGAAGTAGAAATGTCCTTTCACAGTTCAAGTGGATTTTTTTAAACGCAACTTAAAAAAAAAGGTAAAGTAGATCAAGAAGAATCACCTCTTTGTTTCTTAACACCTAGGTTTGTGACTGTTAATTATTAAACTATACATGAAATATTTTTTCTTTTTTTGTATTTAGTGAGTTTTTCTTTTTGTTGTATATGCCTCTGCTGTGGTTCTCTTCTCTCCACCTCTGTCTCCTCAGCAGGTTTCATTATTACGGCACAGGTGTGGTGAATCAGGGGCCATCACGTAGAGGTTTGCCATTTAAACCGGACTGGAACGTCGCTCAGAGAGTCTCCTCTCTCCCGGCTGGTGTTATTCATTTTGTGAGCTTAAACTTTGTTGTATTTACTGATTTATTGATATCTATACGGAGACACGTGTGCTGAGGAGGGTGCCTTTTTTTTATTACGTTTTGTCATGTTTTGTGTTTAGTAGGGCGGTAAGTTTATTGCTTTGGTGAACAATTGCTGAAACCTTTTTTTTTTTTTTTTTTTTTAACACTTACTTGCCACTTTATTAGGTACACCTTACTAGTACCGGGTCGGATCATCTTGACCCCATCTACATGCTTAAATGCATTGAGTTGCTGCAACAAACAGTTGGACAGGTGTACCTATTAAAGTGGCCGGTGAGTGTATATGTCCATTATGTGCTCTCCACAAATCCATAAACCTAAATATCTTACAAATTACATTTAACCCTCAGACATATGGGTGACATCACTGTACCAAGCCACAATGCAGTAAGCAAAAACTTAATTATATCATCAGATTGAAAGTGCAGACTTTTCAAGTTCAACTGCAATTATGTCTTTGTAATCAGGTGCCATCACGTGGAGGTTTGCCGGCTCGTTTGGGAATACCATTTAAACCGGACTGGAAAGTCGTTCGGAGAGTCTCCTCTCTCCCGGCTGGTGTTATTCATTTTGTGAGCTTAAACTTTGTTGTATTTACTCAGCGAAATTGTTGAAAGTGAAAGCTGAGTGTTGATTTATTGAGATCTATACGGAGACACGTGTGCTGAGGAGGGTGCCTTTTTGTTTTTATTACGTGTTGTCATGTTTTGTGGTTAGTAGGGAGGTAAGTGAATGTTATTTTGTTTTGTTTTAATTCACGTGCAGGTAAGAGGGTTAAAAACTGTAGATGATGAATTTTTGTTTGTTATTTTGGCATTTACCCCCACAAGTTTTATCTTGTCTCCTTTGAAGAATAATGTAAATAAATTAGATTTTACGTTATTTCTTTAGTCTATCATCTTTGTTGTTGTTCCTTTCGAACGGGAGATGAGATTAATATAGAGGTGCTCCTCATTAATTTAGAGGTGTCCTAATTATTTTCAATTTAATATTATTTATTGTTACAAGTCTGGCTTGCTGTGTGGAGCCATCATTTTTAAGTTAGATTTTCGTAACAGTGACCAACAGTGAAAATGATTCAATTGGCAAAAGAACAGATCATTCACAAATCGTCCTTATAAACTTACTTCAGTCAGGCCATTTTAGTCTGATTCACAAAACAAGTGACTCTTCGGATTAAAAGTTTTTGATTTAATAATTCAAAACGTCAACAAAGCTGAAGTGCTTATCAGTTAATAATTTCAAACACCTACACCAATGCACAAGTCACTTTTCACAAGAATGCAACTTAAGTAAACAAACTATATGTTCCCCAGTGCTGGGTTACGGCTGGAAGGGCATATGCTGGGTTAGTTGGTTCATTCAACTGTGCTGACCTCTGATGATTAAAAAATAAACTGAAGGAAAATTAATGAATGAACAAACTATATCATGTCAAATGTAAGTGTCTAATGCTTAAAATAACCAATCCAATATCATTACGCATAATACTAATCAAAACATTTGAACATTAAAAGTCGATATTTAAAAGTATTCACACTCTACCATTTCATGTTGTTATCCTGCAGCATTTTGTCAAACCGCTTTTAAAAAGTAACTACACACACTCCAAAACAACAAGCCAAAAAAACATGTATTAAAAAGTAAAAACTTGCATTGCCTAGGTATTCATACCCTTAACTTCGTCCTAAGCTGAAACATTTTTGAAGCAATTACAGCCTCAAGTGTTTGGGTAAGAAGTGGCAAGCTTTGCACATCTGCATTTGGGGATTTTCTGCTTTTCTTTTTTTGCAGATCCTCTAATGCTCTGTCAGACTGAATGGGAACTGTTGTTGGACATTTTCAGGTTTCTCCAGATATATTAGTTTGGGTTCAAGTACAAGCTCTGGCTGGGCCACACAAAGACATCCAGTCTTCCCTAAACCACTCCTGCATTATGTTTTCTGTGTGCTTTGCCTTGCTGGTGAACTTTCAGCCCAGTATGAAATTTTGGGTGCATTGAACCCGGTTTTTCTTGAGGCATCTTAGAATTTTATTTGCTTCTACTCTATGGGGTGGCCAATTCTGGTCCTGAAGAGCTATAAAACAATCTTTAACCAACCATAACTTAGACGTTAACTATCTCTTTCTAGTGTGTTTCATTAGAGTTTGACAGAAACTGAAGAACTGTGGCTCACCAGGACCAGAATTGGCCATTTGTACTGCTGTGATAACTTCATTGTATTGTGCAGATGGTCAGCAGTGCTTGGTTTCATCCAGACAAGACACCTGTAATCATTACTCAAGAGATTTTCCCATTTTTACTGAGAGGAAACGTGAGTCTGGAACCTCGCCTATTAAGCCAAGTCTGGTGGAGTGTTACAGTGATGTTTGTACTTCTATAAGTTTCTTTTTCTTTGAACATTATGTTAATTTTTTTTTTTTTTTCAAGTTAAAAGTACAGCAAAATACAGAATAATCAAAATAGATCTTTCATCCCCACACATATTGCCCAATACATGTGCCAAACCTTCAACCCATAATGCCACAAATAAACCATGAGTAAAATGAAATAAAAACCATGAATAAAACATAAAAAGTCAGATTCTAAGCATTCTGTTCTGTTATATCCCCAAGTAAGAAATGAAGCTGACCCAATAATTGACAAACAAATCTTATTAATTTTCATATTACAAGAGGACACATCCAACGGAATCTTATTTGCTCGAGACTTCTGATCTTACTTCCATTGATTTTTAGACATTAAAAACATCTCATTATGCTGCTTGACCTTACAAACTGATATTTTCCTATCATTGAATTTTTATAGCCATAAACACTTGTTTTTATAGTCAAGTAGTTTGACCATTATCTGCTGTTTATTTTCCTAGTCATTTCTCCCATTGGCAACTAAATAAGTTCTAAAACAATTGCAAAAACAAGTACAATTCCTCATTGCTGAATAAGCTAAATATGATCATATCACAGCCAAATCCTCTGAGTAAAATTTACACAGTTCAGAGTGTATTTGGTCCCTCTCTAAATTGAGTAAATGTTACTCAGCAGCAGAGTTAAAGTTAATGAGACAATGAAAGGATTAATTAAGGATGATTGAGCACAGATGATGAACACCTGCTGTTAATAAGCAAAATCAGAAGAGAAACACAAAACTACAACTGACCAAACAGCAGCAGCAGATTCACTTATCACTAAAACACACAAAAAAAAAACTGGTGGTGTTTTTTTTTTGTTGTTGTAAAAAATTACTTAATCAGTCAATTCTCATTAATATCACTATTTGGAATTTTGTGAGTTTGTAGGAGAAATAAGGCCAATCAGGTTGGTAATAAGTAGGGCCAGACACAATCTGTGGACATTTTTTGCTGTTTCTGCAGAGTATTTTGTTTAAAATCTGCGGATTTATGCGGATTTTTGGAGTATCATAACTAAAACCTTAGTATATGAAATTAAAAGTAATACCTTTTTAAATTTTTATTTGATGTTTACAATGCAAATCCAATTAGATTCACATTATTTGGTAAACAAAGCATGCGTCTCATATAAAATCTCTACTAAAAGACAGAAAATAGTACTTTACAAACTGTATTGTAAATAAATCATATGAATATTTTCATATTAGTCAATATTATTACTGAAATTAGTTTGAAAACTGAATAAATATAAACTTACACACATTTACACCAGAAAATAAACAGAATCACTGATGAGCTAAAAATCTGCGGAAATCTGCGGAATTCTGCGCGCAGATTCCGTGTGGGCCTACTAATAAGTAAAGCCGCTGTTTGTGTTTATTTCATCTAAGGTTGTCACGGAAGGTAAATTTTCATGGAAGGTTTTGTGTTTTTCTTCTGATTTTGCTTATTAACAGCAGGTGTTCATCATCTGTGCTCAATCAACCTTAATTTATCCTTTCATTGTCTCATTATCTTTAACCCTGCTGCTGAGTAACTATTACTCAATTTAGAGAGGGACCAAATACACTCTGAACTAAGTACATTTTACTCAGAGGATTTTGCTGTTCGACCACAGTAACCATCAGCTTCTTGGTCATTTCACTAAAAAGGCCATTCTACTCCAAATGCTCTGTTTGAACAGAAGTTCTGGCTGTTTCAAATTTCCAATAAGTATCATGGAGGTCTTCCCCAGATTTGCACTTAAATGCAGATTTTTCTCTTTCTTTCAGTTTTTCAGCTCTGCTGGCCATTTCTTTGACCTCATGGCTTTTTGGTTTATGCATTTTCAACTGTGATATAAACAGGTGTGTACCTTTCTTAATCGTGTCCAACTTGTTATTTTGTCACAGATTAACTCGTCCCTAGTATAGAAACATTTTATCCAGCAAAAACATGATAGTAATTGCATACATCTCTGTAATGTCTAAAAAAAACAAACATGTAAATAAGAGATGATACTAAATTTGATCCCCTGTATGAGTAAAAAATGCATTGCTGAAACATGGGTAAAGCCAGTCTGGTCTCAAGAAAATGTACATTGAAAAAAATGAAAATATACAATTTTTAAAAGGTTGATTGGCCCCCCAACCCCACCCCTAAACCCAACAGTCACTGGTGGATAAGCAAATCGTACTAAATTGTATGATGACACTTGATGATTTCATACGAATTGAATCCACTAAATCAAAAAATTACGAATAGACATGAGATAGTTCTAAAGTTAATTTTAGGATGTAATCAAATCATTCTTAATTCAAAATATGACGTATTTCTTTATTATATCACTGTTATTATTACTATTATTATTATAAAACTATATTATGGGCGCAACGTGGCGTAGTGAGTAGCACGTTCGCCTCACAGCAAGAAGGTCGCTGGTTCGAGCCTCGGCTGGGTCAGTTGGCATTTCTGTGTCATGTTCTCCCCGTGGTGGCGTCGGTTTCCTCTAGGTGCTCCGGTTTCCCCCACAAGTCCAAAGACATGTGGCATAGGTGAATTGCATTGGCTAAAATTGTCCGTAGTGTATGTGTGTGAATGAGTGTGTATGGATGTTTCCCAGAGATGGGTTGCAGCTGGAAGGGCATCTGCTGCGTGAAACAAATGCTGGATAAGTTGGCGCTTCATTCTGCTGTGGCAAGCCCAGATTAATAAAGGGACTAAGCCGAATATATTGTTATCTTCTGTGAATTAAGAAACATATGACATTTATTTAGCTCAGAAAAAAAAAATCTTAATCAAACAGATGGCAAAACTATTTAGTGGTCAAAATAAATTTAAAGGCGTGTTATACTTTTATTGTTTTGATGAACAATTGCTGAAACCCTTTTTTTGTATTAAATACTTACTGGCCACTTTATTAGGTACACTTTACTAGTACCGGTTGAAGGCTTCCATGTTGTTGAAGCCAAATTCTGACCCTACCATCCGAATATTGCAGCAGAAATCAAGACTCATCAGACCAAGCAACGTTTTTCCCTTCTATTGTAGCATGAATCTTCTATTGTCCAATTTTAGTGAGCCTGTGCGAATTGTAGCCTCAATTTCCTGTTCTTAGCTGACAGGAGTAACACCCGGTGTGGTCTTCTGCTGCTGTAGTCCTTCTGCCTCAAGGTGCGACGTGTTGTGCGTTCAGAGATGCTCTTCTGTTTACCTCGGTTGTAACGAGTGTTTTTTTGAGTAACTATTGCTGTCTGTTACCAGTCTGGCCATTTACTGGCATTTGTGTCTGCCGCTTACTGGATATTTTCTCTTTTTCGGACTATTCTCTGTAAACCCTAGAGATGGTTGTGCATGAAAATCCCAGTAGATCAGCAGTTCCTGAAATACCGTCTGCTGCCAACAACCATGCCACATTCAAAGTCACTTAAATAAATTTTCTTCCCCATTCTGATGCTGAGTTTGAACTGAAGCAGATGGTCCTGACCCCATCTACATGCTTAAATGCATTGAGTTGCTACCATGAGATTGGCTGATTAGAAGTGTGCGTCAACGAGCAGTTGGACAGGTGTACCTAACAAAGTGGCCGGTGTGTGTATATGTCCATTATGTGCCCTCCACAAATCCATATGCTGCTCATGCCTAAATATCATACAAATCACATTCAACCCTCAGACATATGGGTGACACCACTGTACCAAGCCACAATGCAGTAAGCAAAAACATAATTATATCATCAGATTGAAAGTGCAGACTTTTCAAGTTCAACTGCAATTATGTCTTTGTAACAGAGTAGGATAGATCATAATATTCAAATCCGTCTTTAACCTTTCATAGCAGAAGGATTAGAAAGGAAAGTCTCATTCCGAAATATTTCCTCAGCCCCCCCCACTCGCCAGCAATAATAACGATCATTATCTCCATTGTGTGAAAAACGGATTATTATATCAGTGTATAAACCCAGGAACACCCCTACCATTATAAAGTTATTTCATTCTCCTCAGGACTGCGGTTTGAGAATGGCAGGGGTCTCTAGCAGTCGGCGAGGCCATCATGGGTGACTGCGCGGCTGATCCGCCATTGTCTGAGCAGCACAGTCTTTCTTCCAGGAGTTCAATATACTTAAGCTGCACACTCTCTCTCGCTCTTGATCTTAAATATTTGATCTGAGGAAAATGAAATCCAACAGTGCAGAAACGTATTCCTCTTCCACATTAAGAGGACCGCGTCCCTGAGGCGGCTGGCAGCACACCACGGGGAAAGGAGAAGAAATTCATCCATCATGCACGGTTTGGGATTTGTTTTGAAGGTTAACAGTGTTTTATTACCGTTCATTCCATTGTTAAGGATGTTGATGAATATATCAGCGCCTAATGTACTAGAATTTTTGAGATTTTAACAAAAAAAGAAAGAAAAGATGTTCTGATTGTGACAAAACGGATGGAGTGTATTGATTCTTCAAAGAACACACTTCACTGGTGATTCAAGTTATATATTGGCATGTGCTTTTCAAATTATGAGGAAAGTATAAAACCTATTAAAAAAAGGGTGAATTTCAAGCGCTCAAGTGCTTCGGCTCACAAAAACGGACGGCAAAACTCTTTCAGTAACATAAACATTAACTTTTGTTCAGTAAACTTCAGTTATCTTGACCTTGTAAGGAATGAACGCTTATTTAAATTATACCAATAGACGGTGTAAATGCAAAGCCAAGATTTAAAAGAAAATCGCTGGAGAGGCTGAAGCTGCAAATGGTCTTTATTGTACGTTTTTTTCTTCTTCTTCGTAATTTTCTTTATTATCTTGAGAGTTTTAGAATCTGTGCAATGCTCAAATTCATCTTCAACACAAACCAAAGTGCAACTTCTGTTTGATTTAGTTACTTTTGCCTTCAGCTCTTTCATGTTTAACATTTCATGGCAAGGTCACACTCCTGTGCCCCCCACACCCCTCTGTTTTCACACTAGCGTGGTTATATTTCTTAAACGTGCACTTCTTTAATTAAATCATATCTCGATTCAGTCCATCTCAGTCTTATTGACGGCAAGGTCATAAAACTATTAAGAGAAGACGTCAGTAAAACTGTCGCGAGCAGAAGGTGGTTCGAGAGGTTAATTAAGTGGCGACTGCGGTTTCTTGGAATTCATCCATCTGAGAAAATCAGGAGAGAAAGCAGCATTCCTGTGTGTTAGATCTGCAGGCTCACTGTATAAAAGAACCACACAAGGGCATCGTCACCTTTTCTAAACTAACTAACTAGTTGTATTGCTTGCATATTTGCTCTTTATTAGTGCCTTTGTAATAATGCTTGGTATTAGAAATAGTTCTTGCCTCTTTCTTTGAAGCAATGGCTTAATCTACATGGATATACATTATTACAGATCCCTTAATACTGCCCTACAGTAAAACTTAACAGATACCTTTGAAGCATTTGAGCAATTGAGGTAATGCTGAGAATTTGTCTCCAAATCATAGCAATATTTTTATATATAGGTTGGTCTCAAGCTGCACAACACAGTAAAAAAAAAGTGAATGAAAATAATAATGACAACTAAATGGCAAAATGTGGGTGAAGTAACTTTCTTTACTCAGCTAACTGAGTTATTGTTCAGCTGATTTATTAATAGTTGGCTAATTAATTGTCACCATTACTGTACAAATTTGAAAATGTACACTACCGGTCAAAAGTTTGGGGTCAGTTTTATTGTAAAAAAAATTGGGTAAATAAAAATAACTGCTTTCTTATTGCATGTAGTTTCAAATGAAATTATTACTCCAGTCATTATTGCTGTTATTATTATACGATTAATATTAATATTATTATTAAAGAGCCCATATTATGGATTTTTGAAAATGACCTTCCATGCAGTGTGTTACACAGCTCTAAGTAAAGTGAAATGTCCAGCTAAGGCTTAAATCTGAAAGTGCAAAGTGTTTAAAACGATTGATTCATCTATAAAAGAGTCGACTCATTGTTGTTTAAATGAATCGTTATTAGAACGAGTCTTTAGCCGTTTCGGCTTGACGTCAACGCGAAACATAAGCCCCGCCCACTAGTTGCGCGCGCAGACCCCGGAAAAATTGAACTGCCCGGCCCCGCCCACAGACAGGAAAAAAAAGTGGAAGGCAACAAGCACTGTATTGCAGTAAGTGTTGTAGTATAACCAGCGGGACAGCAGTGACGTGTGATCTGAGTAATATCTAAGTAAATCTTTATTCTGTTTGATGGCAGTATAAAGATTTAGAGAGAAGTTATTGACAGCTTTTGTAGTATTGGTTTTCGCGTTCTGCTCTTTGTAGACGGTCCCTAAGGATCGGTCTCTGCCGCCTGCGCACAGAGTTTAATATAATGCGTCCAGCACGTAGGAAAGCTAATTTTAAGGAAAATAAGGTTGTAGGTGATTGTATTGTGTGATTGTACGCTTACAACGCGGGATTTGTTGCACGGTTGTTGTTAAAAGATGGATCAATACCCAGTTTATTTGGACCAGCGTGTTCTTCCAGTCTTGTTGACTGTAACAAGGTAAATATGGATGTAGTTGTCTGTATTGTGTTTGCTCCGTGCAGCATGTAGCGGTAGCCATTTAGCTTACTGCCGAATTAAACTATTTGTTGGCTTACAATAGTCCATGAAGTGTTAATTATTACTGAATGTTTGTTATGATGAAGAATAAAGCAATACGCTGTTGTACAACTGCAGTGATTCGTTTTCAATATGTTCTGGCATTGGGCTGCTGACACGTAAAGGACGTGACGTGGTAGCGTCACGGAAAGGAGGTGCTTGGGGAAAAAGACTCGCTCAGACGATTCATATGGGAGTCGGTGGGAAAATGAGGTAAAAATAAATAGATATTATAAGTAATCGAAAGTGTTTTTTAACCTTGCATACATATCATCCTGTTGTTTGGGACTTCAAAAAGTGAAATTTAACCGTTTTCAACCCAACATATGGGCTCATTAATATTAATATTAATATTAATATTAATATTAATATTAATAAATTAATAATAATATTAATATTATTAAAGTGATTTCTGAAGGATCACGTGAGTGAAAACTGGAGTAATGAAGCTGAAAATACATCTTTAAAACCACTGGAACAAATTATTAAATTAAATTATAAACTACTTTTGAACAGTTATTTCATAGTGGAATAACATTTCACAATTTTACTAATAAATTCAGCCTTGGTGAGCAGGATACGCTTATTTTACAACATTTTAAAATCCTATTGACCCCAAACATTTGAATGATAGTGTATTTGTATTGAGGAGAATTCAGTCCTGAATATGCGGTTTGTTAGAGGTCATCGAGTATATCAGGATCAAAAAGCCATTCTCAAATCATATAAAAACTGACAGTCATTCTAGAGTCTGTGACTTCAACAAAAGGCACCTTGAAGCGATTCTGCAGTTTACTGCTCTAAAATATATGATAACTTAACCTTTTCATGGTTGCAAAGTTGCAAGACCACATGTGATTCAGTAAAATGGCAAAGGTATATATTTTATTGTTAGATTTTGAAAAATTCAAAATAGTTGTTGAATGGATAATGGTATATTTAAATTTAGATTAAAAAGTACAAGTATTTAGTGTATTAAGCCCCAATCCCAAATCTACCCCTTAACCCTTCCGCTTAACCCTAGCTCTCGTTTTGTGCATTCACGTGAAGGGGTAGCGTTGTCCCAGAATACACCATCTACAACGGCAGCATTGCTCAGGAGTATGGAGATGCAAAAATTAGAATTCTTTTTCATTATTACGAATATTTACAACAAACAAGCATATGATTTAATACATTCATAATCGTGTTATGCTTTAAAAAAACAAAACAATAAAAACAATTTAAAATGCTAAATTTTGCTATCTATAATCCATAATAATAACTCCTGACACTTGATGACACTCAAATACCCTGTCAGAAATGTCAAGTGGCTGGAAATGACCTTTTTACAGTGTCTGGTATAATGATATTGTTGTTTTCGTATGTTTACATAGATGAATATGGTCATAGCGTAAAAGCACAGTACAGTTACAATCATATTTCCAAATTATATTGTTATGATAACATGATATTGTTGCCTTCAGAGATTTCTTAACAGATACAAACCAAAAAATAACGCAACAGCAGTCGCGATCGTCGATCTTTTATGAGGCAAGAGATTGCGATGACATATGATGACGTGTGCAGATGTTGTAGTGGTGTACTTTTTATTAGAGGTAAATTTTGAAGCCCATCCCATTCACACTCTGTTTCAAGGGCCAGGGGAAGGGAAAGGGATAGGAGTACAAAAATATAAATCATTTAAATAATTGAATATATTTATTTTTACATATGTTATAAAATTATTCTTGTTCTAAAAATCTATGACAAGGTTTTTGGTGTCTAAGCTATTCGGTTCATTCCACTGTGGCGACCTCTAAAGTAGAGATCAAGGAAAATGAATGAATAAATCACTGAATGAATGAATGAACGAATGAATGAATAACGTAGAGGTGAATAAAGCTGTATGACATTTTTTTATAAATTCACACAAGCAACATCTACACAGCATTTTCTTAGAAAGGTTTCACAACAGCAGCTCCTGACTCATATGGTAAAACAAGTTGTGTCACTCCCACAGCATGTTATCAGACATTTGACAAATGGCTCGTGATGAGGACTTGAGATGTTTGTCTCTGATGGTAGCATTTTTCTCGTGTGAAAATTATGACACGTTTTTTTCCTGTTCAGCCAGCTTGTTTTGATCTTGACTTGTGTCCCTCATCAGCTCTGCCACTTCAAGTTGAGGCATCTGTTCAGAGAGAGATTACACAGGAGATGGGAATGTGTATTGTGGCTACATTCAGAGCCCCCAAAAGCACTGTTTGTCAGATTAGACAATACAGAGATTTAGTTGTAGACAGTGCTATTGCTTTTAGATGTTGTTGTTCTTTTTTTGAACATGGAATTTTAGTGAAGTAGGGTTAAATAATTATCACCTTAAAAAGAACTTACTGGTGCAATAAAAGTCAACTATCACAGGTTTAACATGGTAACGTGAAACAAATAATTTCAAAGGTCACCAAAAAAAAACATTTTATTCCAAAGGCAGAGTGGCTGACTGTAGTATTGGTAACCTAGCAACCAACAGTAAACATGGCTAGCATATGGATGATCACATGAATGATCGATATGTCAGAGTTTATTCAGCAAATACATTTAAATCTCTTAAAATTTGCATTAAACATGGTCGAAAACTTTAAACCTTTGAAATGTATATAACATTTTTTAAAAGAATAAAATTTGTCATTTTCATTATTCATTTCTCGTGCACTACTTCAACATACACATTAACACAGGGTAATAAAAGCTAATAAAAGATAAGATCAAGATAGAATGACAGGGTAATTTGCTGCATATTGTATATCATACATCTGTATGATACATCTGTATGACGTCTGTTCATCGAATGTATTAAATTACATTTTTATTATTTAGAATTTGTACCGATTTTCCAAGAATTTACAATTATGCTCACTTGAGCACATGGGATAAAAGTTGTGCCTTATTCGGAAATTCAGTCATTCACTTTTCGCCTGCTTAGATCATGCTTCATCAGGGTTTGCCACAGTAGAAGGAACTGCCTCTTACATGTTTCATCAGTGGATACCTTTCTTGCCCCAACCCATAACTGAGTATACAACCCTCACTCTCACACGCTCTCCCATTCACATACTACGTCCAATTTAGTTTACCCAATTAACCAGCCTGATCTAACAAAGAAACGTAACTATTTTACATTTTGTCCGTGGCTAATTTAGCCATTTAGTCGTATGAAAAAGTATGATTTTAAAAAAGGAGGGGTTTTCACCCAACCCCGCAAATAAAACCCACACAATAAAAATTGCAGGTTGAGCAAATCATACTAAACTGTACAAATGAAATCATACGAATTCATACGAATTGACCACTACATCAAAAAAATACAAATTGCTGTGATATTTGTGAATTAACCTATACTTATCCAGCATATGTTTTACGCAGCGGATGCCCTTCCAGCTGCAACCCATCTCTGGGAAACATCCATACACACTCATTTACACTCATACACTACGTACAATTTAGCCTACCCAATTCACCTATACCACAAGCACCCAGAGGAACCCCATGCAGGGGAGAACATGCAAACTCCACACAGAAATGCCAATTGACCCAGCCGAGACTCAAACCAGCGACCTTCTTGCTGTGAGGCAAACATGCTACTCACTAGGCCACAGTGGCGCCCTGAATCCAAATGCTGGAAGTTTATTAAACAAACAGTGTACATCAAACACAGGCAGAATCATAATTATGAATCAGGCAAAGTCAAGCAAACAAAAAACAAGGCAGAGTCCAAAACCCAAAAACAGTAGTCAAAAGGTAGGCAAAAACGTCATAACACAATGGCAATCACAACAGTAGGAAAACGCTTGGTAAGGCAGTGAAACTGGTAATACATCGCAAATAGCAGGCATAAACAGTTGCTGCGTCCCAATTCGCATACTATCCATCCTAAATAGTATGTGAAAATAGAATTAATATGTGCCAAAATGTATTATGTTGAAAAGAGTATGCCAAAAATTCCCGGATGGTTTACTATCTCCGGTCAAAATTTTAAGAGTAGAAGCGTCCATACTCTAACCGCTGATATTGCCCACAGTACATGCGCGTTGGATGTGAATTCGATTAGAATTACAAAGCCAGATGAAAAGTGTAAACAAACTACAAACATGATGGAGGGCAAGACCAACCGTCAAGTGGAGAGGCTTCGGTAAAGATGTTTGTATGAGTGTTAGTTAATATCTAGCCCACTGGAGAATTTTTAAATGGCGTTGTCTGTGTTATATTTTATCTGCAACAACAATACTGAACGTATATAAAGGCATGTTTGGACATTACATCTGAATGCAGAATTATCCAAAGACTTGAGGAGATTTCTCTGCATGAAAGACTCGTGAATGGCAGATTATCCTGCTGCTGCTTTACCAATAAGGTAGGAAATTAAATACGACAGAAATGTGGATGATTGACAGGGCTCTTAACTAGGCAACGCAACGATCTGTTAACGAGGAAGTAGTATGTCCCAAGCTTGCATACTCCTCTGTTACACATTCAAAAGTACATATTTTTCCTTCACGAAAAAAGTACATACTTTTAGGCCGTAGTATAAGTATAGTATAACGATTGGTACACAGCAAGTACAAGAATTGGGAAGCAGCAAGTTTGCTTATCTATGGTGGCTACAAGGAAGTACCACAGAGGCAGTACCCAGTCAATATTCAGGTGAGAGCCCCTCTGGTAGGCAGATGAAGTTAAATATCTTGTTTTCGCTTTGAAATGAAGATATTTAGACAATTTTTTGTTGTTGTTGTTGCATAAATCGTATAAATTCTGTATAACTACATTAATTAAATACAATTCTATAGCTCTTGGTCAACTATAATCCAGACTTAACATTTCATATCTTTCCGATGTGACTATTGCAGATGCACACATTGCGATATCGATGCTGAAACTATATATTGTGCAGCTCTACTGTGGATTATTGAATCTTAAAAAACAGACTAATTAGTTTGGGTGTTATTTTGTGAGTCATTTTGTAGTGTTTGCCAAACATACCATATTCACAAGCAAAACAGTGGTGTAAGTTTGCATTGTCTAAAAGAGAGCATGTCAAACAAATTAAGCACTATCACAGTATTTTAATGTGCTACGAGACGTATACACACAGAAAGCTAATGTTAGCTGCAATAATCGCTCACCTTTAACTCCACCATTGTGTTCTTTTCTCACTCTCAATAATATGTTGTAGCTTATTTAGTCTTTTAGATCTCCTTTTTTGCTATTTCAATTGCATAACATATACATCTACATTCCATCTGTTATCACAAATCCCACACACACAGACAAAAAGAAAAAGCTTTGATCACAGCGTCCTCCAACCTTATATCCAATAACTGATTTTGTTCAATGGCACTGTCTAGCTAGCACATATAATTTTACAGTACCTAGATAGAATAGAGAGAAAATTTAGTTCTTCAGGTACTACCCTGGCTAGTTCCTACAATTGAGTTCTTATAACTACCCATTGCAAAAACACCTAAAGTCGACTTATTGTTAAAGAGTTAAAAGGGTTAAAAGTACTCATCCTTATGCTGATCTAATCCCCTGTAACCTTTGTTCATCTACAGAACACAAATTATTATATTTTAGATGAAATCCAAGAGCTCCCTCATCCTCCATTTACAGCCAGGGTTTCAGGATGTTCAAAGACCAGAAAAGGAACCAAACATTGATCAAACATTATCTGTGACTTCAGTGGTTCAACAGTTACCATGTGAAGCTCCAAGAACATTTTTTGCACCATTTTGTGTTTTTTTTTTAAACAAATGAAGACAGCAGAAGTCAGTGATTCACTTGAATTATTTAGCCTGACATGTTTACTGCTTCAAAATACTTTGAATGTTTCTCAAAATAATATATACTGTGTTCAAAGGGTAAAAGGTTTTGTTTTTTTAGCCAAACATTTAAAAATAATATATTTTAGAGCAGTGAACACAATATCGTAATACCGTGGAACCTTGATATTTTTATCCAAGTTTATCATACCGTCAAAATCTTATACCGGCCCATGCCTACTTACACCGCACTAACAATGTGAGAGTATGCGACTGGCCAAGTACAGAAAAAAGTAACTGACCTATTTAAGTATACAGATACTTGTTTTTCATGACTTTTCCAAAACTTTGTGAGTTTTCCTGTTTTTCCAAAACTTTCCCAGGTCTGGAAAATGCCATGTTTGTAAGCAAACAAAGCTCCTGCCATATATCGGAATTTTGGTTTAAATTGTTCTTAAAAAAAACAAGAGGGTGAGAAAATTATGGCAGTTTTCATTATTAGATGTATGTTCTCATAAAAAGGTTTCTTTTTAAAAAATGTAGAATAAAATGCAATTTGACGAGTGACACATGCGGGTATAATGGCTTACGTGTTTGTCTTTGCTTTCTGCCCTCAACGTTACCTTTGATACCAGAGATGTAGCACAACAAATTCTACCGAAATGACTAGAAGCCTTTCAAAGCCGCGATCCCTTGAAAAGGCCCTGTTAGGGGTAGCTGGGAAAAGTTGAAGAGAGCAAACAAAGCCTTTGGCTGCATGGCCTGATAAACAGTAAAGAAGTATCCAGGGTAATGCATTATTCGCTCGGGGAATTAATCAATTTCCACACATGCTCTGGCCCTTGCAATTATACTGCACAAAAATGCTATCCATCACTTTCAAAGCCAAAGGGACAAATAGTGGTCAGGGCTGTAAGGGAGTGCCGTCTGAATGCGGGGACGCAAAAATTTCACTTATTGCTGTCCTGGCATTACCTATGCAGATCTTTATCAGTGGCCAGTGCCTCTATTGTGACCATTTTGCTGGCCTACAATGGCTTTCTGTACACCCAAGCTACTGGGAGATTGGCTAAAATTATACTCCCTTCATGCTTGGCTAGGTGGCAGTTTAGAAACAAGCTGCCTGTGGAAGCCAGGAGAAGATTGCTGATAATAGAAGCTTCACATCCTGTTGACCTTTCGTCTGCTTTTTCCTTCTCCTTTCTCTTTTTTTTTCTCTCTATCCAACTGTTCTTCAATTGCTGTGACAGTGGAAAAAGGACAGATCGCTTGGGAGGGAACATAAATCCTGCGCTCCCAAAACTCCCTGACGCTAATATAAAAACTTACATGTCTCATCACTATAAACATACAGATTTAGTAACCAAAAACTGGACACTTAAGTGTCTCTTTTGTGATATTGCTAAGTAGTAAGATGTATTAGGGATTACGTTTTAGGAATTCAGGATTCTGGAAACAATAACAATGGGCCTATATAACAATAGTCATATATTATTAGTTATATCTTTTATCATTCATTAATTTTCCTGTTGGCTTAGTCCCTTTATTAATCCGGGGTCGCCACAGCGGAATGATCCGCCAACTTATCCAGCATTTGTTTTACGCAGCGGATGCTCTTCCAGCCACAACCCATCTCTGGGAAACATCCATACATTCTAATTCACACACATACACTATGGACAATTTAGCTTACCCAATTCACCTGTACCGCATGTCTTTGGACTTGTGGGGGAAACCGGAGCACCCGGAGGAAACCCACACAACCACGGGGAGAACATGCAAACTCCACACAGAAATGCCAACTGACCCAGCCGAGGCTCGAACCAGCAACCTTCTTGCTGTGAGGGGAACGTGCTACTCACTACGCCGCGTGGCGCCTTTATATCTTTTAATTATCTAAAAAGTATATAATTTTGAATTATTTGAAACCAATGCGCATCATGTTTTACATACTTATGTGCTATTCCACATTATGCATTATAGTGCATGTACAGTACATGTAGTGTATAATGTATTCAAAGAGGAAATATTCCTTCGGCTTAGTCCCTGATTTATCAGGGATTGCCACAGCTGAATGAACCGCCAACTACACTGGCATATGTTTTACACAGCGAATGCCCTTCCAGTTGCAACCCAGTACTGGAATAATGATGTACTCCTTAAACTGATAAAACAGTTAGGAATTTAGGACACTTTCTAAAATCATATTCCCTTACTCACCACTTTCCTTTGGCTTAGTCCATGCTTTATCCGGGGTTGCCACAGTGGAATGAATTGCCAATTTTTCTGCATAGTCCTTTTATTAATCTGGGGTTGCCAGAGTGGATTGAACCGTCAACTTATCCAGCAAACGTTTTACACAGCAGATGCCCTTACACTTACAACCCATCACTGGAAAACACCATACACTCTCATTCACACTCATACACTACAAACAACTTGGCTTACCCAATTCATGTATAGGGCATGTCTTTGGACTTGTAGGGGAAACCAGAGCACCCAGAGGAAACCCAAGCGAAACCCAAGCGAACTCCACCAGCCGAGGCCCGAACCAGCAACCTTCTTGCTGGGAGGCAACAGCACTACCCACTGTGCCACCGCACCAACCAACTAGTGCATAAGTTACTCGTGCATAAGTTTGTTTCTGTTGGATGTAATGTAATGTAGTGTATATTTTTATAGCACATTAATCATGTATGGCCTTATACCCAAAGTACATCACATTCATGGGGGGCATGCTGCAACCCAGCACAGTGCAACTCTCAGTGTGGTGAAACACCAACACAGCCTCCCATTAACACCCATTAACAAGCTGAAACTAACAGCAAAAACATCATCAGACAGCATAGCATGGCACAGCATATTATATTGCATGTTTATATTTAGAAATGTATCAGTATCAATAATTTAATATACACCTTGTATCCACCTTTTGGTACACTGCTCTAGTTCTCTGTTTGCCCCTTTTTTAACTGGGGAACTGCCTTAGTTCTTTGTGGCTTAGGTTCAAACAAACGCTGCTGACATTAACTGTACTTTGGTCCCTGCTGTCTTGCTAGCATCCCACTGTTGCTGCAGATTTGTTGGCATCTAAAATTATTCAAAGGACTGTTGATGTCATTTGAATATAAACTTACTGTGTTGTTCAAGAAAACAGCTTTAGATGATTTGAGCTATGTGACAAGGCATTACTTGGCAAAGATGAGTTCACTGTGGTCATAAAGAGATGAACATGGTCAACAATAACACTCAGGTAGGCTATATTGTTTTATAAATGTCCAGTTGGCACCAAGTTGGCCATTTTGTGTCAAAAACCCAAACCATTACACCATCAAATTTCTGATGCTGCGATCTCAAATTTGCTCTATAAATGGAGATTCATCAGCCCATGCAACCATTTTTCAATCTTCTATTGTCCAGTGTTAGACAATATCGTCCAATCACTGCTATACCTTGAGAGATGTTTTTCTACAGACCTCAGCTGTAATGAGTTGCTTTTAAAGTTATTGCTGTCTTTTGAGTTATCGGAGTTACTGCTGATGTTCTATCAGCTCAAATCTGTCTAGTCATTCTCCACTGACCTCTGGCATGAAGTATTTTCAACCACAGAAGTGCCGTTTATTGAAACTTTATCTCTTTTTTTTTGGACTTCTTGGACTCTGTAAAACCTCGGATGAACTGTGAAAATCCCAGGAGATCAGCAGTTTCTAAAATACTCAGACCAGCTTGGACAACTATGCCACATTTAAAGTAAAAAGCTCTAAAATTATGCCTTCAGAGGCAGCATTCTCAGGAGGTACCTTGATCCTGATCGAATTTTGTAGCATAGATGTGTTTTTTGCTGGCTTTGATATCTCAAAAGTCATGTGTGTTCCATTTCTGACAGTTAACCTGTACCTCAGAAATATGTCTGAAATCTGTTTATGATGAATCTTTCTGCATAAACACTGCCCCCAGGGTCACTGCCTGATTGGGCAGCAAGGCAACAATTCAGCAGCCTAACAACGTGTCATAACTACGATAAAAGGCACCTTTATGATGTTTAAAAATCTGTCACAGCAATGTGCTAAATTTCTATTTTATGAACTAATATTTGGTTTTGACAAATTTAAGTGGATTAAATATAAAACAATTAAGTTGTGCCAAAAACAAAGTAATAATAATAATTTTTTTGAGTGTGATTTTGAGCGCAGTGGCTGATATTTAAATTAATGGTCAAATTGCTTGCCACTAGAATCTTGTCATAGCATGTAAAGCTAGAACACTGTATAAGCTTTCAGACACGGCCACATCTGCAGTACATGTCCAAATATTTTACTGCCATGTGACTGGTTGATTAGATATTTACATTAAAATGCAGTTGATCAGGTGTACCTAATAAAGTGGCCGGTATCTACATTGTTCTCAGTCACCTAGCATAAGAGCACATAACAGTATATAATATGAGACACACAGTTACAGAACTTCAACTTGAAAGCTAAGGCATACAATGAAGTAAAAAAAAACTGTTTCCGTGGCAACAAGCCAGCAGCTGACAGATTCTGCTATGATGCTAACAAATGATATTTCCCCTTGCCGCTGAGCTCTTGTCTCAGCAAATACCTTATGCAGGCCAAAGGAACACAGATTCAGCACAGGCCATGTGTCAAACAAAGTCAAGGTCACGGTTCCTCGAGGTCAACATCTCACCCGGGCTTTGACCTAGTCGTTGTTACTTTGCCTTTAGCTGCTGTGGCAGCAGGGTAAACATGGCCAGTGGGCTGTGAAGTCACCCTATTAAACACTAAGAGCCCCACTACTCTGCTCCAGTGGTACTAGCATTTATCACAGGCAGAGTAAAGACAGAAACGCAGTTTATCACTTAATAAGCTGGCCTGAGGAGACCACACATAGAAACAAGACCTATCAGATGCACAGACTTTAAAAGATGTGGATGTAGTATCCGTGACGTCACCCGTAGGTTTCTAAAGAGCACAAATGAAGCTACAAGTAGTCGTGGCCAACCATCGCCAAATTGTTTAGGCGTCATCACACCGACCAGGGGATACCAAACAAGGGCAAAGAGGCGAAGCGTGAGAAGAGCTACAGAAGCCTGCAAACATTTTGTTTAGATGTGCTTTTCTTTAGGAGAAACGCTTAATACTTCATTACCTGTGACTCGTTTGAGTTCTGACAACATGTGCCTGGTTGCAGACTATATCAATAAAGTGTTTAGTCTTTTAAAAACACTGTTGTAATACATTGAGCCACTAAACATTGTTCTTACGATGTTTCTCTACAGGAGGAAAACGCTAACTATTTCCAAATACTTCAAATATTGTCTGTGTTATTAAATACAAGGCTTTTTATGAAATCCAGGCGTAACACTGTATGACAACATTTTAGATGACTGTTCTATAACCTACTGCTAATCAATCTGTCAGATTCTACAGAGCAACACAGGTCTAAAGAAAATTCTAAATGATAAATTATCTTGAATTAAACTAATACATGTATAGATATGGTACATGAGTATATAATTTCAATCACCAGGGAAATGAAGGCCATGCGAAAGGTTTGTAAGTGCCAGCATGCCATATATTATCTAATTATTTTAAGAAATAATCCCAAAAAGCTACTGACTGTGTAAAGCCACATAAAGCAAAATAAAAACACAATGTACATGCCGAGTTCAGCGGCTAATCAGCCGAGGTGAAGTGACGACGACCAGCGAGATCTAACTGTCAATCAAGTGGCCACGCTCTTAATTATGCAGGCTTATAGAAAAAAAATTAAAATCTAACAATGCATCAGACTCAGTGTTGTTACTAATTGTTCACATCCAAGACTCTAGTCCACAGTTACTTTTTATATTGAAAATGCGTCATGTTGTGTGTTTTTTTCACCAAATCATTGACAACATTTGTGAACTTGGCAATTGAAGAGTTCAAATCCTGTAATTTTGTAAAAGTTAGTTCATTTAATTAGGGAAAAAAACAAATAAGTTAGCTCATTAATATTTATTCAACTTCTGCCTTAGAAAACGTCCCAACTTGTGTTTCCTATTGAAACAGCAGATTTATGATGTTAAAATTACAAAGTTACATAATAGTTATGAACATCTATGTTTGTATACACATATCCATGCCAGAGTACAAAATGCAAAAATAAATAAATAAATAAATTAATTAATTAATTAATTAATTAATTAATTAATTAGGGCGCCACGGTGGCGCGTGAGTAGCACGTTCGCCTCACAGCAAGAAGGTCGCTGGTTCGATCCCCGGTTGGGGCAGGACCCGGTTGGGCCAGTTGGCATTTCTGTGTGGAGTTTGCATGTTCTCCCCGTGGTTGCGTGGGTTTCCTCCGGGTGCTCCGGTTTCCCCCACAGTCCAAAGACATGCGGTACAGGTGAATTGGGTAAGCTAAAATTGTCCATAGTGTATGTGTGTGAATGAGAATGTATGAATGTGTTTCCCAGAGATGGGTTGTGGCTGGAAGGGCATCCGCTGCGTAAAACAAATGCCGGATAAGTTGGCGGTTCATTCCGCTGTGGCGACCCCGGACTAATAAAGGGACTAAGCCGAAAAGAAAATGAATGAATGAATGAATTAATTAATTAAATAATTAAATAATTAATTAATTAATTAATTAATTAATTCACAAATGATTAGTATGAAACAAACAAGTAGATAAACAAGGCGTGACCTTGTGTCTGCTGGAATTCAACAGTCTCCATATTCCCATCCCATAATGCTGCAGAAAAAAAGTTTTGTTTTTAAATGAGAGGATGAAATAGATTTTCTTGTTATTGTATATTATATCAATACATCTTATAATATATTTTATCTATTATGCAATATATTATACAATTTTCACAGCATACCTATCATATTCATTTGACCTATACATAGTCAGTTTATATAATGCTAAGAACTGTGAGGAAAACCTGAAAGTGGGCTCCAAAACGAGGAAAAGGGGAAAGCATCGGATGTGGCGGAACATGTTTCTGCCCTGTCTAAGAATGGCAAAAAGCAGACTTGTAAAGACTAAAAGTGATGCAGGAGATAGACAGCCCTCATGTGGGGCCAGCGGTTGCACTGGATATGTATATCTGCTGATAAGAGTTTCAGTTCAGAAACAGTATTTACTGAGCCTTTTAGATAGACATCAGCCACAGAGAAATAGCTCCGGCCTTCATTATTCCGTGTGAATCTTCCCTCATTTACCCAGGATGCCATCAGCATTATTCGCTTCCAAATACCCTCATCTGCACATTGCACAGCTGTGTTTGGATGACAAACCAGACAAAGTTGCTGTTGATGTGGAAAATGGATGGCAACAAATGTCTGCCTTTGTTGGGTCTGGAGCAAAGAAGACCTCCCATAGCTGACACTGAAGAAATGAAGTTAAATACATAAATGAAATCACAATTAAAAACAGATGCTACTCTGACGTAATGTTGTTGTTATTATACTGTATAAAAAAATTATAATGTGAATTGTTTTTTAACCAGGTCACTATCAAATTAGTTGATGTACTGAAATCAGTCAAATGCCAATGAAAATATTAAGTTAATGTTGTTTTTTTTAGTACTTAATATATCATGAATACAAGTTTTCTGCACAATTTATGAACATCCATTTAAGACTCCAAAGATACTTTTTACTAGTGTTGAAGTTAAGACTGGCTAGCAAAACCAAGACACTGCCTGGGGAATATCAAGACCCAGACACTGCAGAGACCAGAGGGTATCAGAACCAAGACCGAAAACAGATTACATTTGGGGCACTTTCACACACGTGATTCGGTTTGGACCAATGGCAACAAACGATTGGACAAATGATGATGAAAATTTGAAGCATTTTTCGATAGTTTTGGTTTCTTTTCACATCACGCTGATTGTTCTTGTCATAAGCAGTTGAAACAACCCAAAATGCAGTCATGTGGCAACATCCTCATCATTTGTTGGGCAAATATG
>CAIGQQ010036459.1:2312092-2329037 GCA_903798035.1 Danio albolineatus | reverse complement strand
ATATCCAAAGGCCTTAGAAAAAAAATCTACTTCATTCAAATGCAGGTAGTTTTTAATATAATATTTTAAAAAATAAATGCTGTAAATAAACTTGCTTATTTATGTTACATCCTTATTTCAAAGTGGATTAAATTCATTTATTTCCTTAAAAGTCTACACACAATACCCCACAATGACAATGTGAAAAAAGATTTTTTTGAAATTGTTGCAAATTTATTAAAAATAAAAATCCTGAAAATCACTTGTACATAAGTATTTACAGCCTTTGCCATGATGCTCTAAATTGAGCTCAGGTACATTCTGTTTCCACTGATCATTCTTGAGATGTTTCAGCAGCTTAATTGGAGTTCACCGGTAGTAAATTCAGTTGATTGGACATGATTTGAAAAGGCGTACACCTGTCTATATAAGGTCCCAGGGTGCAGTGCATGTCAAAGCACAAACCAAGCATGAAGACAAAGAAATTGTCTGTAGACCTGTGAAACAGGATTGTCCCGAGGCACAAGGCTGGGGAAGGGAACAGAACAATTTCTGATGCTCTGAAAGTTCCAATGAGCACAGTGGCCTCCATCATCTGTAAGTGAAAGATGTTTGGAACCACCAGGACTCTTCCTAGTGCTGGCCAGCTTTACTCAGGGAGGTGATCAATAACCCGATGGTCTCTCTGTCTGAGCTCTGTTCTTCTATGGAGAGAGGGGAACCTTACAGAAGGACAACCATCTGTGCAGCAATCCACCAATCAGGCCTGTATGGTAGAGTGGCCAGGCGGAAGCCACTCCTTAGTAAAGCAGCCCGCCTGGAGTTTGCCAAAAGGCATCTGAAGGACTCTCAGACCAAAAGAAACAAAATTCTCTGATCTGATGATACTAAAATTGAACTCTCTGGAGTGAATGCCAGGCGTTATGTTTGGAGAAAACCAGAGCTCATCACCAGGCTAATACCATCTCAACAGTGAAGCATGGTGGTGGCAGCATCATGCTGTGGGGATGTTTCTCAGCAGCAGGAACTGGAAGTCTAGTCAGGATAGAGGGAAAGATGAATGTAGCAATGTACAGAGTCATCCTGAATGAAAAGCTGCTTCAGAGTGCTCTTGACCTCAGACTAGAGTGACGGTTCATCTTCCAGCAGGACAATGATCCAAAGCACACCACCAAAATATCAATGGAGTGGCTTTACAACAACTCAGTGAATGTCCTTGAGTGGCCCAGCCAGAGCTCAGACCTAAATCCTATTGAACATCTCTGGAGAGTTCTGAAAATGGCTGTACACCATTACTTCCCATCCAACTTGATGTACTGCAAAATAATAAAAATGCATTAAAAAAAAATGTGGAAAAATTGAAGCGCTATAAATACTTTCCGCATGCTCTGTAAATGACATCATGGTATCATCATATCATTATCACTTTCAAAACAAAGAGAAAGAGTTTTCAAAAGGGCATTTTCAGACCTCCAAAAAGCATTAAAAGGTTCATTTTTAGTCGAAAACTGTGTAGTCTAAACACCCCCTGAAGCACTGATCTTACAATAAGGGTTTGATCTTTTATTTTCACATTTAAGCCATAAAGAAATTGCAAAATATTTACCATCAAAGCGCTAAATTAATGCTTGGCAAGTGTGAATTTGGACACTGGTGGTCCCGTTTTACGCACACCAGCTTGAAAGAAAACTATAAAACAGCAACAATGTATGAAGGCGTCTTCCTTGGTGTGAAAAACACACCGGTTTTCTTCTTTTGACACTGAAATGCACAGACATTACACAAGGCATACCAATACGGATTAGAGAAAGGACGAGATTAGAGCTCATCAAAGCTGACTGGAAAGGCTCAGACATTCAGGGTAGACTTACGGCAACAAGGCACATTTCATTTAGCTCTATTATTTGTTCTCTGATCACTTTTCTGTTTCAGGCAAGACGGGTGAAAGCACCGCACTTCAAAAGGCAATTACTGCGCTGGGAACAAATGTGTAGCTGCTAACTTAGACACATTTGCAATACCCAGCTATAGCTTTGTAAATAATGCTATTAATCCCAAAACCCCCATTGCTTTTAGCAATTCCTTTGATTATTTGGTTAATATTGGGTGACACATTTTTCATATAAATGTACAGACAATTTAGGCAAAAGCGTGACACATAAACAACTTGGTTTAAATTCTCTATTAAAGTGCGGGGGATGCTGAGGTTTGAGTTTTGGTCTAGTGGTTAGCAGGTCAATGGCATGATTTCTTTTGTTGTTGATATTATTATTTTTTTTTGGGGGGGGGTTGTTTGTTTGTTTGTTTCAGGGAGGTTTTTATTTATTTATTTATATTAATATTTATTGTATTTATACATTTACACGGTGGGGGGGTTAGGGCTTTTCCTTTGGCTTGATTCATCAGGGGTCACCACTGCGGAATGTCAACACCCAGTAATCGGAAACATCCAGTCTCACATTCTCACATAATCAAACACTACACCCAATTTAGTTCATCCGATTCACCTATACTGCATGTCTTTGGGCTGTGGGGGAAACCGGAGCATACAGAAAAAACCCATGTGAACATTGGGAGCGGAGGCATATTTTAAGATATATTTTGAATCTCTAAATATAAATCGAAAATAATTATACATATATTACATATTATACAAGCTAATTATGAACACTTTTAAAAACGACATACATACTTTAAGTTGACTTAAATAAATTTTACAAATCATTTCAATTTAGATTTGTATTTCAATTCATACGCTGAATCAGATTCTAACAAAAATGTTGAAACATTATTAACTTATAATTTAAATTTAATAAACAAACTTAAATTAAAGTGACTTTCTGGATAGAGAGTGTGTAAAATGTTATCATAAAGGAAATTACATGACTCGAATTCCATAGAAAATACAAAAAATAAAGATCAAATTTGATAGCCAAGACCCACAGAACCATCATCATCATCATCAAGATTTTTACACTCTGTTGAAGTCTCTGAAACTCACACCTGTGCACTTCATGTAACTTCATTGTCCATATGGCGTCTTTAAGTTGCCATTACCAAACAAAGCCTTTTATATAATAAGTATTAAACAAATTTCAGTAGTTTAGTACTTTCTCCTTGTGTTATTCCATTGTTATTACAAATAACTAATTTTTTATTTAATTCTTTGTTTATATTGTTTAGGTTTTTACCAAAATTTGGTCTAATTCAACAGTTCCTTTAGAAATATTATTCCCAGGGCAAACCATGACGTGTTTAATACTTCTTTCCCCCACTGTTTATTAAGCAGTCAAAGTAAAATAAAGTAAAACAAACCTAAATAATAAAATAAAAAGTAATGCATGCATATCTTTACACAGAAGCAATGTGTGCGTGTCATCTAGTCAAGGACACACAGGTAAAAGTTCTTTAATGCAGTATTCATAACTGTTCTCACAATAGCCTTTCCTATGACTCTTTAACTAATTCACAAACTTAATTAACAAACAAAATGCACCAAGAGAACTGCACTAGTTTCAACACCTCTCTAAAACCCCCATGACATCAAATCGTCGCTTCAGTATAGTTAACCCGAAAGCTTTAACAACCCAATCATTTCAACTGGGCTCCACTGAGAGCAACCTTGAAAAATCCCAGCAGGCTCCAATATAAACAGGACATTTTTTTATTGGCCCATGCACCGCTCAAAAGCCCAGGGCACGAGTCAAGTTAGTCAAGTATTCGCACTATTCACAGACATGTTCTATTTCAAATTGAAGTCATTCTCGCAGTGAATGGCTCATTTTCGAATCTCAAAGCAATATAAAAGAACGGGATCAGGGTTAACTTTAAGCAAAACCACACTTCACCTACAAACCGCACATCCATAGCCGCATTCAAGCTTTCGAGTCCATTCTTTTCCAGGAAAATGCGTGTTGATCTTTGCGGCGCTGTGCTCTATGGCCATCCTGTTGGTTTGACCCAGCGTAAGGACTCGCTGCAGTTCAGCATGTAATGAGAGTGTGTTGGAGATGAGTAGGAACAGGGCAAAACGGCAAGGCTAACGCTCGCTCTGTGAGGTGCCTGCAGACGGCACAGATCCCCCACAGGGCTAATTACAGAACCACTGACGTCCCGCTGGGAGGACACGGCCTGTCGGACCTGCATAAAAGTAGCAAAGCAGTAATCAAAACTGTTGCATCTCTCTGGCTTTCTCGTTTCCTCAGATATTGAATAAACAGCACATATCTATGGCACACAAACACAGGGTTCTGCTTCTGTTCATGGGGTTTTTTTAGTGATCAAAATAAAGAGCGGTTGGACAAGACGCATCATGGTAAGTGAGTATGGGTGAATTGGTTTTCTAAAGTTTAGACTTGGTGACACTGTCTGGAATCTACAGAGGTACTGATTTTAAATTAGTTCTACTTGTAAGATTTCTGTAAGATAAAATCTTAAAGGGCACATATTTGACTCCTTTTTTATATTTAATATAAGTCTTTTATGTCAGCAGAATTTGTCTGTAAAGTTTCAGCTCAAAATACCCATAAGATTATTAATTATAGCTGTCTCAAGTCTTAATATTGTAGCTCTAAACAGCTTTTTGCTGTTTTTGGTACTGCGCCTTTAAGGATAGTCCTCCCCACCCACCGTTCCCACGTGCCCATCAGCGTGCCTCAATCTCCGCCCTCGGGTGCATCAGACAGACAGACACAACAGGAACAGATGTAAAGGAAGCAGATCTCACTACGTAACAGTAAGAACTTTACCAATGATTGTTTGATGTGTTTGTTGAGGAGTTGCAACGATGAGTCACACACAATGTAGCTACAAAGTTCGTTCACGCACGCACGCACGCAGGCACGCAGGCATACAGACAGACAGACAGCGCGCGCGTTGAGCTTTGCTCTGCTTTTGCAAGCAAATGTGAAAGAATACAGGTTAATCTCCACTGCTGTATGGATATCTGTTATGTTAATGTACAAAATAAACCTGATTTAATGTCAACAAACCGAGATTGAAGCGTTTTTTTTTTTTTTTTTTTGCTGACACACAGCTGTGGTGATGAAGTAAAGTTGAAGTGAATGGCTGTAGTTCATTACAAACATGCACTGTTTTAACACGTGTTAAACTCGTGAAACTCACTCTTGATCACATTTGATGATGATTGATGACCTTCGCGAACTGAACAGACCTTTTATTCCCGGTTGCTTTGCGCACGTCCTGTCTTGTGGATATGATTATACGCGTTACTACAGAGACATGTTAATACGCAGTTGTCAATCAATTCGGTGGCTGGGGGGACCGCACTCCTACGTAAAGTTGTGGTCGGTCTTAAAACCGCTCCAATTGGTCCACTGTTTTTATGCTGTTAAATTGAAAAAAAAAGCACTGGGTGTGTTTACAGTATATCAGCCCAAAATGACCGTCTATACACTATACCTACACATATGTCTGTCCAAACAGCTTAAAAAGTAGATTTTTTTAAAATAGGTGCCCTTTAAAATACTCCTCAATTTGGTTAAGAACACTGAATGACACACTGCTGTAACAAATGTAGTGCTATAAACAGTATACAACATAAATAATAAATCTCAGTGATCTATGTATAAACTAAATGACTGTCACTATCACCAGCGATCTAACACCTGAGATCGCTGGTAAACACACACATATCACAGAAGAACTACAAATCTGCCATGTTCAGGGACTACAAACTCAGTCATGCAACACACACACACCTTTTCCAAATCATCATTGATTAGACTGTCACAGCTGAAGCTGCTTCTGGACTGATTACTGCACCATATAAGCAGCACAAACACACACAGTGATTGCTGAGTCTTGTCTACTGTTTTAGTGGCACTACAACGTGTTTTCCTTTGTCTGACTTCTCTGTGTTTTAGATCCCTGCCTTGTATATTTATATATTCCTGTCCGCTGCCTGCCTCTGACCATCTGCCTGCCCACTGACTACGATTCTGGACTGTCTGTATCTGTTTGCACCTGTTGCCCATTGCTTACCTGACCTCGCTATTAAACCTGCATTTGGATCCGCACCTCTGTTGTCAGTGTCATTCCCCGGGTTACAATGACAAAAGTAAAAAAAAAAAAAACCTGTAATATAGCATTTGGTTTTTTCCGATTGAAATTTTTCTGGATGATGGTTTCATTGGTCAAAAATGTTAGTAATCAAAAGCTTGATAAATTAATTAAAATCATTACATTTTACACTACAACAAAAAAAAACTGTATTTTATATATTTTTTCAGTTGATACATTTTATCTTTTTCTATCTTTTTAAATCCTTTTACATTTAAATATTGGAAGAATTAAACTATCATCATTAAGTACATTCCACTGCACAATAAAGGACACTTGAGTGTCACTGTGTAAATATTATGCCGGTTTTTTCTCAAATAAATCTGCAAAATGTTCATGAAGTGGCAGATGAAATGTGTGTTCTTATAGAGAGACAACAGATGCTCAAAAATACCAAGAACACCAATCATTCACAAAATGTTGTACCTAAATACTATTTTTGTAGTGAAACACTCAGATACATCCATAAATTGTGGATGATTTAATTGGGTCCTATCTTACTTTTGGTGAAACCATATAATATTTTTTACACATTCCGAGATGTTTTTCATTATTAAGATTCAACCACATATGTGGTAGTGAATATGGCCTACATCAGCGAGACTTGTTTTAAAGGGCACCTATGATGAAAATCAACTTTTGGATTTTCTGTGTGTAGTGTGTCCACAGTCATATTGGAGGGATATAAAGACAGTAAGTCTCTTTTAAGTGTCTCCTGACATTAAAATAAGATCCAGATCCTTGCAATTCTGAGGCACACCACAACATGACAAAGGAGTGTAGTTTACCTGCCCACCGAATTGTGTATTAACATGTATCCGTAGTAACACGTATAAACTTATCCACAAGACAGGACGTGCGCAAAGAAACTGAGATTAAAAGATCTCAGCTCAACAATGAGTTGCATGTTTGTAATAAACATGATTGTAAAAATCGCTTGTAATTCATCATCCCAGCCACATAGTGTCAGTACAATTATAAAAGAAGGTGCTTCAATCCCAATATGGACTTAAATCAGGTTTATTTTGTACATTAACATAACGGATGTCCATACAGCAGGGTATATTACGTGTGTCCTGTCACATTTGGCGAAACAGTGCAAAGCTTAACGTGTGTGCGTGTGTAACGGCATTGGGTGTGACTAATCGCTGCAGAAAGGCTTGAATAAACTCCACAACAAATAAATCAAATAACTGTTGGAAAAGTTCTTACTGTATTGAGGCAGATCAGCTTCATTCTTGTCTGTCACTGTGATCTCTCACATAGATCTCTATGGCTCTGACACGCATGTGGGAACAGTGGACCAGCTCATTTGCATTAAAGGCCCAGGCAACAAAAACAGCTACAATGTCCTAACAACTCACTTTTCCCACATTTAGAAAGGTATAATAAATAATCTGTATTTTCAGTTGAAACTTGACAGACACATTCTGGAGACACAAAAAATGTGTTTAACTTTGCTTAAAAAGTATGTAAGTTAAAAGTTTTAAGCCTGTACGGTCAATAGACAAATGATAGATATTTTCCAACAACAGACATTTCACACACTGAAAATGTATTTCAAAAGAATGTAAAAAATCCTAATTGTACAAAAAAGAAAAAGAATCAGGCAGTGAACAACTAACAACTCTTCTGTCCTTTTGGGAAGATATTATCCAATTACAGCTATTGTAAAACTCTAAAACTAAGTTTTAGTACAGTCAATGGATTTAAAAAAAAAATAGGAATTTTCCAACAGTAGATGTTTGACATGTGTCAAAGAGATTTCATTCTGCATTTCACACACTGAAAATGTAGTTCCAAAGAATGTGAAAAAATCCTAACTGAAATGTGAAATTTTAGAGGAGATCTCTGGTGGATGTCCTGCAATAATGCTATATTGGTGACCAAACTAGTGTTCTAAATGCATGGGTCGAAATAATAGTTCTCCCTGTATTGGCATTAGTTCAAATGTTCTTAAAAATTCTTTGAAAAACAACAGCAACAAAGACTTTGAGTTTTCATCGACTTCTACTGCATGAGCAAAAACTACAATGGATATCAAAGAAAGCCAAAACACTCGCATACCAACATTCTTCATAAAAAAAAAGGTAAGTCATACAGGTTTCGAAGACCAAGGATGTGTAAACAATCATAAAAGACCCACAGATACCTTGGTCTTAATATTTGACAAATATTTTGATATCGTCCTGCACCCAAACTCTGACTCACTTCTACAGCTACTATTCTCACAAATCGCAACAATCAAATGAATGAAACAAAGGCATTTTTTGATCAAAGTTCAGGCTGAATAGGCACTGAGTTTGTTTCACTTCCATCACTGAACAGCTCACATTCCAGTAAATGGCCTTTCAGCTCAGCTTTGGACGGTCTCATGGCTGTGAGGTCACCAAGGAAGCTCCACCAGTGTGTCGGATCCAGTCTGAACGCTGGCTATTGACATATTTCCTTCAAGAACACAGAGCTGGGGCAAAGTAAACATCGGTCTGCAAGGCATGCGCTCGCACTGATGCTCAGATGGGCCGATTTCTGCTATCAGATTTCCCCAACATATTTCTGTGGCTGCCTAGACTAAGCAGGAGTCCACGTTAGGAACAGATAACGAGTGTCTTTCACACAGCACCGACACGTACCGGGACGCTTATCTCTGCACCTCCTCACATGCCAGTGCAACCAGGACAGGGAGGAGATTGTTACATTTGGTGATTTGTTTTTGCTTCTTGAAGCAGATAAAAATGCACATAACCCTATGGAATACCGGTAGAGCGCGTGTCCGACTCTGAACGTACATACTATTAGGATATGATAAAAGAAATGCATAGAGGCAAAAATCTATTCTGTATGAAACAAAAAGATGAATGATTGGTGCATAAAAGACACTGGAAGAATTTTTTTTTAAATATTTTTGGATGTCACTGAATAACAGAGAAAAGAACCAGAATTATTATTTACTTAGAAATTTAACAGATAAAACAGTTGCCTAAACCGTTTTGATTGACATTGACTTTCACAAAGATAAAACTATAATTATATACACCTATTATAAAAAGGAATAAAATAATATAAAATGAATTTACACATGTTGACAAAACAGGGTTTCTGGTTTCACCAAGTCAAATTTAAGACTTTATAAGACCATTTTAAGACAATTATGAATGAAATTTAAGACTTTCACTGAAGAAAACTCTAAGATTTTGTGACAGCCAGTAGAAATTTTTTACTTTCCTCATTAAATTAAAAATTCAGTTATTTCATAGCCACATATTTTAAATAATATGTCAAAACATGTATATATATATATACATATATTATTTATTAATATAACTGTTATACTAATAATTTTGAAGTTTTATACTATAATTAACTAAATGCACAATAACATAAACATAAACACATTGAGACTTTAGAGATTTTAAACAAATGTTATAGTAAATATGTAAGAAACATATTTAAACTATATACTACTTTTTTTAAAGAATTGTGTGCTTATTTACGACATTAAATTTAAAGAAAAAGAAAAAGGAAAAGAAAAAAGGAAAAGAAGAAAAAGAAAAAGAAAAGAATCATGTTGAGAAATAAAATTTGGTAGTCAAATATGTTTGGTTACCATTTACTTCCAATAAAAACATAAATGAAATATTTTTTATGATTAAAATAAATAAGAATATTTGGTTATCAAACTGTTTCACAACCAAAGAATTTAACAAACCTGTAAACTATCCATAAAATGACTAAATTCTGTCATTATTTCCTCATTTACAAGGCATCCCTAACTGTATGACTGGGCACAAAAGAATACATTTGATAGAAAGAAACTGGAAGAATTTTGGTACTCAAGCTGTTTTGGTACCATTGACTTTGTAAAAGCACACCTGAAATCTCCTCACCTGAAAAAATGCTATAGGATACTGTCACAAATATTCTCTCTGAAATCACTCAAATTTCTTTGGTTACTATAGTTATTATTATTTTTTAATAATAAAATAAAAATTAAGTTATTGAAAATATCTGTTTTGGTGCGTGAACTTAAAATAATTTTTATTCATTTAATTTTATCCTTTTTTTCCCAATGAGATTTCAAGAAATAATTAAAATCAAATATACGCATATAATTAAAATGATACATACACGTATAGTCTTGCATTTGATTCAAGGTTTTTTTAACCAAAGCAAAAAGGAAAAAAATCATCAGAAATCCCTTCAAATGAACAAAACGACACAATTCCTCCAGCCCATTTACAAGCACATCCGACAGAGCTCACGCAGGCCTCTGTGCTTGATCTCAGAGGAATCTGCTTTGCCCCCTAAGACCCGACATCCCGTCATCCGCAGCTACTCAACCTCCTTTTCATTCCCTCATCCGTAATGGCAGCAATTAAAATATAAGGTAAACTTTTCGGCAGCCTTTCACGCCACTGAAAGGCATTGTGTTGCAAATGGGTAGTAATGTATTCATCCCTAGGTAAACATCCCTGCCATGTCCCTTCTGCAGAACAGAGGAGAACAAAATGAAAGTGATAATTTCTCCCCCTCTGAGAATTCGCCTCTTTAATTCTGACAGTAAACTCGTGGCTGTTACGGGGTGTTAAGTAGGATTTAAAACTTGTCAGACAAGACATGTTTGAAATTGCTTTAAATAAGAGTACTGTGTTGCTGTCAACCAGAGGCTTAGAGGAACATACTCTCACAATTGAGGCACTCATCTGAGCTCAAAGAACCATGGCCTCGGCTCTGCTTGTGCTGCTTTCTGGCCGCGTCCTGGCTCCTAAAACTGTGATCCAGCCCCTCCTGGTGGTGACACAAAGACACAAAGCTATTACACACTATGCAGACCACTATGGCCACCCACAAAACCGTAAAAGTGGCTGATCAACGAGGCCTGTGGAGAAAAACCTTTGCACTAAATACACCCTTGATGCACACTGTGATGCTTCGTGTGAGTTATGGGGGTCACTGCTGTTCAAATCTAAACAATCAGTGAAGTGTTGAAAAACAAACTGGGAACAATGAGGTGGTACTATTCGCCTCACAGCTCTGATTATTAAATAAACAGTAGAATTATATTAGAATTACATAAGAACAATTAGAATTAACAAATTATTTTTAGGAGACAATGAATAACCCCAAAAACTTCCCCAGCAAAAACAAAGATGTATATTGAATATTACTTACTGCACTGAAAAAAATCATTGATTGAATTTTAAGTAAGTGTTTGCAAACAAATTATATGGGCTGAATTTAAACAAATTAAATTTAGTAATGTTCGACTTAATTTGTTTACATTCAGCCCATATACATTGTATGCAGCCACTTACCTAAAAAATAAACAATAAATACAATTCTACCCTGAAGTAAATGAATAATTTGTTTCCAGTGTGTATAGGAAATACAAAAACAATAACCCAACGGAACAAAACAGTACACTTAAAAGAGTTTTGTCCTTATATACTTATGATAAGTGTTGCTCATTAGATGAACCAGTAACTACCTCAAAATTAAGTTACCATCTTATTACTTTGCCTGAAATGTAATTTAATTACTCAATAATTATTTTAATTACTTGGCTCATTTTAAACATGTATCAAAACACAAAATGTTTCAAACAACACCCTATTTTATGAATGTGATATATTGACATTCATTTCGTACTCAATTTATTGTTCCTTAAGCATGTGCAGTCATCTGAAACATCTAAACGTCTTGAAAATTTTAGTTGCTCTGCTATATATATATATATATATATATATATACACACTCTGCTTCTCTGAACTAAATTTCTGCAAAGCATATTTTTAATGGCTCCAGTGTCTCACAGTCCAAAGACACAAACTATAGGTGAATTGAATAAACTAGTGTCGTCGTAGTGTGTGTGTGAATGAGTCTGTTTGGATGTTTCCCAGTACAGGGTTGCAGCTGAAAGGGCATCCACTGTGTAAAACAAAATAAAGGGACTAACCTGAAGCTAAATGAATGAATATTTTAAATAACTAATTAGATTACCTAAAAATTATCCTTAGTTCATTTTTTTCAGCAGAAAAGTAATTTAATTACAGTGACTAGTTACTTTGTCTCTAATTACACCAAACACAGATTGTAATAATGTTACATAAAAATAGCAAGTTTAACATTATTTTAATGACAGACACAAATTAAAAAACAAAGCCAAACATACCTTTCACAGTTTTCAATATGTTTATAAATTATTTGTAGCGTAAACCTATTATTTTAAGTTTAAAGATTTGTTTTACTTTTCTTAACAGAAATAACCCCGTAGTAACTAGTTTGAAACAGTTTTTAAAACACGTGTATAAACCATTAGGCATTACAAACAATGCAGCTAAAAGGCACATGAGCTTAGAGATTTGAAATATAAATGATGCCAGAACATATTTATTCATCATGGATTTAAAAAAAACTAATTTGTTAAAATGAAACATGACTACATGTCTGTCCTTGATTCAGATGTTGGAGAAGAAAGCATCTCTTTCTTAAGTATCTATTCCAGTGATAAAAAAGAAAAATATAAGTAAATAACACGGGAATGTATGCTAAAGGACAGGTTTTTGTATAATCTGAGATCAGGACACTAGTATTAATGAATGAGCACATTACTGTTGCAATTAGCCCATCATAATTGGAAATGAGGGCATAAGCAAGTATTTCTGTGTCTTTGTGTTAAAAATGACTGGTAAACAGTATCTGACATTTTTAGATAATTAAGCTTGGTGAAAAGAAGTCTCGAGTCACCAGGGCAAATACACAGAGTTTGGTGATGAGACCTGAGAGAGTCTTTGTATCACAGTGTTTCTCAATAGAAAAAAATGCTACAGCTCAAAAGTAATAAAGGTTCATAGAAATTAAAATATTACTAAGGAAAGGATTTTTTTTTTAACTTTTAAAATGTTCTTTTTGTATTCATGTTAACTTATTATTCTTTTGAAAAAAACAAGATCATTCTAAAAATGTCATGTGAAGCAACAAATTAAGCAAAAGGGTCAAAGATGAAATGTCCAAATCAAATTTAAATGACTTTACTGTACTTTAATGCTTTAAATAGCTATTTAAAAAAGGTCAAAGCATGAGCAAATAAATTCCACCGTCATTCATCAAACTCAATCGTTTTAAAATATATACGATATAAACTGACAAATTACATTTTAGTGTAGTTTAACTTACTGAAAAAGAAATTTGCCGAGAAAAACCAAGGGTCACATACTCAAATACATACACACGCACGTCTACAGTCAAAGTCAAAATTTTACACGCTTGAGAAGTATTTTACCTTTTAAATATTTCCCAAATGATGTTTAACGTAGCAAGGAATTTCTCAAGGAATAATATTTTTTCCTTTTTGGAGACAGTCTTATTTGCTTTATTTTGGCTAGAATAACAGTAAAAAAACTAATAATAATTTAAATGTCAACGTTATTAGCTCTTAGGAAAATTTTTGTCTTCAGAATAAACCAGTTATACAATCACTTGCCTATGTACCCTAATGTGCTTTTAAATTGCACTTTAATCTGAATACTAGTATCTTGAAATATATCTTGTAAAAATATTATGTACTGCCATCATGGAAAAGACAAAAGTCAGTTATTAAAAATAATTCAAGATGACAAATAATTCCGTATAATTCAAATGAATGATAGTTCATACATGCACGTGTGTGTGTGTGTGTGTGTGTGTGTGTGTATACTACATACATATATATATATAAATCATATATACACATATATATATATATATATATATATATATATATATATATCTCTATATATATATATATATATATATATATATATATATATATATATAATACACATAAGTAAATATATAAGTATTTGTGAGTCACATATTTCATAAAAATAATATGTCAAGACAAAATTATTTCAAAACAGTTTGTGTCTTTGCAAAAAATGTTATTTAAAAAATTGCAAAAATAAAATAACAATAAAAAACACTTGCATAAATCAGAAAGAGAATGAAGAAACCAGGAACTGTTTGAGTTTAACACAAGGCCGTAAAAATATCCTGGTGGTCACGTGGTTTGTCATTCAATGTCCAAACCAATCAATGAACAATCAAGCACATTTCCAGCTGAATCTTTAGCAGGTTGCCAGATTTCATGCACGTAAAAGGAAAAAACCGCAAGCTAAAATTCGAGTGAGAGCAGAACTAGAATACGACATTAAGAACTAACCCTCTGAAGCACCTTGTCCACAATCTGGCAACCGCTCTCTGCGTGGCGAGTCTTTATCGTACAAAGGGATTAGATCGCCCAGTCTAAGAGCCTCCAAGTTATTAGCACCTTCTTATACAAAGTATAACAGCAATCCTAAAGACATTGATTGCAGGGAACAGTTCAAATATGATTTCCTTATAGCTATTAATATGTATGCCTTAAATAGAAGCACACCGCTAAGCAGCTTATGATATTATGAAAAGAATGTTCCCTCAGGGACATAATATGCTAACAGTGACAGTAAGGAGAGATTCGTATTTACCCAGATTGGCTGTACTTACGTCAAGCATTCTCCGAGCTTGTGGGAGGGAACACGGGGCAGTGGCAACAGCTCGCTTTCGATAAGCACTTACCGTGAATAAAAGACAAGCATGAAAGTGAGGTTTAGCCTCTTTAAAGATTCCTCACCAAATGTAGAGGCAGATAGGGCAGGTGCCTTTGGTTCCGGACGTGATTAGCCGTCTGTGGCTCACTGTTCCACCAGAAACGAGACATTGCAGAGACATTGTCCAAGCTTGTCCAGGTGGGGGACCTGTCATCCCAAACCAGGGCTTAACAGAGCGCCGCTTCCAGCTAGAGATTAGGACCCGAGAATTTAGATTCTTCTCTTTTTTTTCCTCAATGCATGCTTAATCCAAGGAAATGTGTTTTTTTTTCCTCGTTCCTTTTCTCTCGGTTGCTCTCTCGCGCTGACATTCTAGACTCACTTCATGTCATTCTGTTTTAATAATTTCAGTGCTTTATTTTTATCTCCCTGTGTTATTCAGATTTTCTTTTTTTCCTCCCAGATGATTCGTTCTTCATTATGCAGTTTTTCAAGGATAAAAAAAAGAAAGGATTTTTTCTTGGGATTGACTGGCACGGCTGTGGTCTTGATGGATAAACACAGAACGGTTGATCTGCCATTGCTAGAACGAGTGAGATACTATTGCTGAGCCACACAAAATTCCCAGACACATTTTGAATGTCTATGAAAGCAATACAGTCACTAAACTGTAGCACACTTACTCCTGTGTAGATGCTAGTGCTGGAAACTGTTAAAGTACTTAAATGAATGTCTCTGAGGTTGTTGGCCTTGAGCTTGAACTCTGACAACCACTCATTCATAGCTTTACAGGTATACAGACTTCACTCTCAGTTGCAAAGTTCAATTTGTTTGCATCTGCCTTTATCGACACAATTGGAGTAAGATTTTTGATGATTCACTAGCACCTCAAGTTACTAAAATAGTAATCATAGTATGCTTTTTTAAAAAAAAATAACTGCTTAAAAAATTAAAAGATATTATAAGCAAAATAATTGCTTTTGTTAAAACTGCAGTTTGTAGATTTATTTATTGTATCTCCATCTGAAAGAGGTGACTGCAGTTATATGTGGAAGTACACTATGGTTGGATTCATACCAGCAATGTCCATATACAGAGAAAGAGAGAGAGTGGTGTGAAAAAGTGTTTGTCCCCTGATTGATTTCAATATTTTTTCCATGTTTGTTATACTTTATAATTTCAGATGATCAAACCAATTTGAATATCAGTCAAAGATAACACAAGTAAACACATAATGCAGTCTTGAAATTACGGTATTTATTATTAAGGGAAAACAACATCTAAACCACAATTCCCTGTGGCAAAAACATGGAACAGTGGAGAATATTCCCAGGTGTGGCTGGCCAACCAAAAAGGTTCCCCATGGGCACAGCAACAACTCATCCAGGACCCAACAACAACAACAACAACAACAACAACATCCAAAGAACCACAGACCTCACTTGCCTTAGTTAAGATGAGTGTTCATGACTCCACCATAAGAAAGAGACTGGGCATGACCAAAACCACTGCTGAACAAAAAGAACATGGCTAAATGTGGTTGAATAACACCAATTTTGCAAAGATGGAATGGGCCAAAATTCCCCTACAGTGCTATAACAGACTCATTCCAAGATATTGAAAATGCTTGAGGGCTGCTAAGGGTGGCCCCATGAGTTATTAGATTTATGGGGACAAATACTTTTTCACACAGGGCTATGCAGTTTTGTATTTTAAGAGTTCACACTTTGCTGATGATTGATAATAGAGCATGGGCATATAAAGGCTCTAAAGACCCTCAAGTCCGGGGCTCCCTAAAGTTTCATCGGTAGAAAGGGGAGTCTGAGCTCAGGTAGGTCTCGAGAGCTCCGCTGAATTCATTCTTTCGGCCAGTTTTTTGATTATTAGAGGTTGCCATGGCGGAATGAATTGCCAGCTGTACCAGAATATGTTTGTGCGTTGAAAGCTTAGAACTAGATACTCGTATACTGTGCCAATTTGTTTTATTCAATTCACGTATAGCTAAGTCTTTGGACAGTAGGAGGAAACCAGAGTACCTGGGGAAAACCCACGCAAGCATGAGCAGAGCATGTAAACTCCACACAGAAACACCAACTGGTCCAGCTGAAACATAAACCAGCAACATTCTTGCTGTGAGGCAACAGCGTTAACCATGAGCCGCTGTGCTACCTTATCCTGGATTAATCTGGGGAAGTAGGGATGGATGGAGGGATTCTTCAAGACCAAGATGGCAGGTTAAGAAAATCTGTTTTGTGTGTGTGTGTGTGTGTGTGTGTGTGTGTGTGTGTGTGTGTGTGTGTGTGTGTGTGTGTGTGTGT
>CAIGQQ010036459.1:2296143-2312082 GCA_903798035.1 Danio albolineatus | reverse complement strand
TGTGTGTGTGTGTGTGTGTGTGTGTGTGTGTGTGTGTGTGTGTGTGTTTTGCTATGTGTGTTTGGGTTCGTCTGATTAGTAAATCATGTGATAGCTTATGTGGGACCAGCTGTGGTCAATCATAAACATGTGATCCTCTTGAAATTAGTTTATAAATAAACTTCACTTAGTTTTCCCTTAATAATAATATTTAACTGCATGATGTGTTTACTTGTGTTATCTTTGACAAATATTTAAATTAGTTTCATCCTCTGAACCATTAAAGCGTGACAAACAAGCAAAAAAATAAGAAATTAGTACGGTGATAAACAGTGACTACATTTTATGGACATCAATAATCAAATCATTTGCTTTATTCTAAATAAGACAATAATATGATTAAGGTGTTTACATGATTTGCTTCTTGAATGTTTTATTTCATGATCCCGTTTTGCATGTTATAACACATAGATTGATTAATGTCATTGAGTCACCATGCTATCCATGCTTCCTCTGGAGTTTCATGTAGTTCAGGAACATTTCATTCATGCCCCCGTGACAAACTGGGGTATTGGATGAGAGTATGAAGGATGGCTGAAAGAGTGTTGTTTTAATGGAATTTGATACTGCACACCAAATGGGGGGGGGGGACTTCGCATTTCGCGATGTGGATGTCTGTGGTCCTTTACTGACTCAGTAGGTGCAGAGAATAGTGTCAAACAATCGTGTGTGTATGGAATATTCTGTCACAAAATGCAGTGAAAAGTCCTACATGATGGTAATAGTTTGAATAAAGCATTCGCATGTCTGTACTCCACTTCAATGTGACTAAAATTGGCATACTCCACGTCTTAATTCGATTTCTGTTTTTGCTGTTTGATGTGTTTGCCATTTACATGGTAGACTCTTAATCAGAGTATTGCCTTAATCATGTTTAAATCTGATTATTGGTGTCCATACAAATGTACTCATATATACAAATAACACAGTTTTTGGTGAGCTACAGCATTCCTTCATTCATTCATTTTCTTTTCGGCTTAGTCCCTTTATTAATCCGGGGTCGCCACAGCGGAATGAACCGCAAACTTATCCAGCATTTGTTTTACGCAGCGGATGCCCTTCCAGCCACAACCCATCTCTGGGAAACACATCCATACATTCTCATTCACACATACACTATGGGCAATTTAGCTTACCCAATCCACCTGTACCGCATATCTTTGGACTGTGGGGGAAACCGGAGCACCCGGAGGAAACCCACGCAACCACGGGGAGAACATGCAAACTCCACACAGAAATGCCAACTGGCCCAGCCGGGGATCGAACCAGCGACCTTCTTGCTGTGAGGCGAACGTGCTACTCACTACGCCAGTATCGCTTAAATTACTTCAAATACAACAACACAACCAAAAATTAACTGAGGCAAGCCATTATTATATCTGTAATCGTTAAAAAAAGTAGTCGCTAACAAAATATCAACACAAACTTTTTAAGCTTCCAAATGGTCACGGAATGGAGAAACTATTTAATTGGTGCATTAAATGTTGCCAGGTATAACTGCAAGGGTTTTTAAAGTAATCTAAACAGCTTCCATTATGTGGATTTATCGAACTATACAAGCCAGCTGCCCTCATGGACAAAAATGTGCACAGAAGAAAAGAGCTTTCATCAAGATTTATGAAAATACACTTATTTTTTTCTTCCTTACTCCTCCACCGCCTCATCATCTTAGGTGAAAATTTGCAGGATGCTTTTTGCAATCAGTCATTACGTAAAAACAAAAAATGAATGGAATGCTTTGGCCATTTCTCATCTACTAAAGCAGAGAATGTCAGAACAGCATTGAGATATAGATAACATGATTTTGAAAACCTAAGAAAGGTCCATTTAAATAAAGCTGAAGAGCCTGACAAAGGTATGTATGACTTTTACTGCTCTTCCTGGATTGTATACAAAGGCTTATTGATTTATCAAAAAAAAAAAGAAAAGAAAAGCTTTCGTCATACTGGCATAAGTAGAAGAAACTTGACATTGACGCTTGTAAAGGCTGTTGCCATTGTTGATCTTGTCTAATTGGATTTCAATAAGTGTGTGTATGGTAATCATGTCAAATTGGATCTGAAAGTGTGGTCTGACCAGGCATAAACAATGACTTGCCAAGCAAAAAAAATATCCCTTTAAAGGTACCATACTGTACACTACATTGATTAAATAAGTTAAAATCTTCTCCTTCCCATGGAAGAGTTGAGATAAAGGTTGGCAAACAGACAAAATATATTTTTCAAAATCTGGAATCTAATAAGACTTTATGTCAAAGATGCTGACTAATTCTTTGTGAGCTGGATTGGTTTGGCAAACGTTAAGTTGTAGAGCCAATACACTTCTCTATAATAATTTTTTTGATTTATTTATAATTATTAATCTATTTTTCTCATGCTTTCTTGCCAATATTGTACTATGTTGTGTCCGACACTATGTATTGTGAAATGGCCTTTGTACTCTTTCTGTTCTGGTAAATAATATTGTTTGTTTTATTATTACATATATAAAATCTCCTCAGTAATCTACATTGTAGGTACTGTATGTGGCTGAGGTATGTTCTCCAGGAATGTTGTCATCTTTAAAACACCAGAATTGTTTTTTTGCTCCTGAGTTGCGTTGTGGATGAAATATAGACTAAATTACAATTATACTCAACAAAAGGGACCAATATAGATATATGTAAATTATTTCGAAGATATTTTTTTTACGTATATGAAAACAGGCGAGAATTACCACCAACCTCTGCATAAACAGAGGATTTTTTAAAGTCTATTGGCTTCCTTTCACTGCTGAAAAATGACAGTAAGAGCAGAGCGATATGACATGATGCATAAAAATGCATTAAACACTTAAACACCGGTATGCCTGCAGCACATCTACTGTTCTTGATACAGCCGTGTTAAATTGTGTATGACTGTTGTTTGAAATAATCCTACAACAGATTTTGATGTTTATTTAACTGACACAGGTACACTGCAAAAAATTATTTTCTTTCTTAGATTTTGTCTTGTTTCCAGTCCAAATATCTAAAACTTCTAAATCAAGAAGCCTTTTCTGGACAAGCAAAAAGTATTGTCATGTTTTAAGAAATAATCTGCCAAAATTAAGTGTTTTTTTCCTTAAAGGGCCATGAACCCTCTCAAAACAAGTACCCCAGGATTTCTTGACGCTAAAAACAAGCAAAATAATCTGCCAATTGAGTAAGCAAATTAATCTTGTGGCATAGTTTTATTTAGCTTACCCCATTGGCAGATTATTTTGCTTGTTTTAAAGGAAAAAAATAATTTTGGCATATTATTTCTCAAAACCAGGCAATATTATTTGCTTGTCTAAAAAATGCTTCTTGATTAAAAAATTTAGAATAGGTGTTTAGAATAGAAACATACTGTATATAAGTATGTATGTAGTCGAACAGCTTTGGAAGCTCAGCCAAGGTGGTACAGAAAAGGGTATTGAGTACCAGGTAATGTACACAGTATAAAACCCCAAAAAAGTCATTGAGAACAAATTCTACCATGCTGTAGAAAAGAGCCCCTAGTTTTATAAGCAGTGTTTATTTTATTTATTTATTTTTATTAACGTAAGGTTAATTAGTCTGGGAAATAAAGATTAGGCAGTTTAATGTTTACCCCTAATGTTAGTACCCCTTTATAGTTCTTACCTTTTCTTTGGTCTATCCTTAGATCAGTAGTTTCCAACTCCAGTCCTGCACTCTTTATCTAAACAGGATACATGCTGCATTCATCCAGTCAATAAATCTGCAAACATGCAAAAAAAAGGATGTTAGCTTATGGTTTATTAAAGTAGAATGTAAAACATAAGCATAGAATTAATTGCTAACCCAGATAAAGAATAAGCTGTGTGAACTGGAAAAAAATAAAATCCCTGATTCTAAGTTTATCCATAGATTTTGAATGACCCAGCATTAACAATTTCAAGTTTTTAAATTATTCTTGATACAATAATTAATTAAAATATTAAATAAACAATGACATATTACCAAAGAAATAATATGGCTGGCACTAGTGCATCAAACTATGTAAATATAAGAATGCAAGTATACTACAGTAAGCATGCTATAACAGGCCAGCCTTCAAATGCAATAATTTTACTGAAAATTCATAGAATTTGATCAGTTTTACAAAATATTATTAACAAATATTAGTCGTATATACTTTCATACAAGTTAAATTATCCAAGCACATAATAAATGCAGACTATTATATTATAGTATATGCATGAATACATATACAAGATGACAGGTAATACTGACAGCTTTGTGAAAAAGGGAGCATTATGATTAAAGCCTATATAAGGTCTTTTCAATGCCATCTCCTCAAATAGCTGGATTGTTGATCCATATGATCTTGTTTTCTGACAGGCACCATCAACAAATGACAGTGGGTGACTCATGTATCAGGCTCAATGCATATGCGGTAATACACCCTCCGTAATAGAGAAGAGAGCATCTCCCCACTCCCTTAACACTTAACTCCATTCAACCCCTGTTTATCAACTTAATTATCCTTCTATCTGCAAGTGGAATACACACGGTCGGCCCATTCTCCGAGATATCCCAAAGTAAAAGATGAAAGCGAAGGGTGAAAGGTGTGCAGGCGGGAGAACGAGGGATGGAGAAGGAGTCAAAGTGTTTCATTTAGAACCAGAAAGAGGCCCTCAGAGGGCATTTATCCATAATGGGGAAATAATGAAGAAAGATTAAAGCCCTCTGGGACATTTCCGTTTTTTCTCTCGGAATGATCATAACGTACCCCCGTTCGTCACAATGGACTCAGAGGGATCTTCAGACACCATTATATAGCCAAAAGCGAGCCCCGGCAAATTCTGGAGTCACTCCGTCAGTTAAATGCAGGCTGTGGAAACACCGGTGAAAGGCTTACCTGCAAATTAAGAGCAGCGGCTTTTGTCTCCCTTGTTTGCCTGTAGAAAACAGCAGAATGGGGTCTATTTCCTGAGTGATTCGAGGTGAGTTAGGAGGTTCATTGAACCTGTCATTATGGCAGTGATTAGTTTAATGCCAGCAGGTGTGTTCAATGGACTCGAATAAGGATCTTTGGAGAGCTCTCTACAGCTTAACCCCTGACAGAACCATTTCTGTGCTGAAGCAGGCTCTGTTCAATAGAGTCTGAAGTGCAGAAGACAACATCCAAATGGTGAAATAAAGCAGAACTTAAAGTGCACCATTATATAAGAAGAAACTGTAGAAAGGCTTTGAGATTTAATTTATTATTATTATTATTATTATTATTATTAATGTATTAATTAATACATATAAAAAAAGCATGTCATAATTGGCATAGGCTGTATTTACGCAGCAAATCTTGACCTGGGGTCTCATTTATAAAAAAGTTTGCATAGAAACCTTTCTAAAAGTGAACAAATGGCATAAGACATATTTTTTTATTAATGATATGATGATTTAAAGTTGTTCAATTAAATCTGCATTTAAGGTAAATATGTTTAGTTCGAGTTCACTTACAGCTGTGCACATTCTCCTGTCAGTGGCTTACGCACGCTTCCACCCCATTTTTGTGAGTGTGCCACATTTCTAAATGAGACCACTGATCTTTTGAATACATTACATTTTTTGTCCCACCTATGTTTACATTAATCCTCACTTAAAAATATTATTGTGTTTATTGCTTTGCTATTCATTCAAAGTGGTAATGATTCGCACTCATCATATAATTTCTTTCTTGTTGTTTTTATTTTTACATTCTCTGGGTGACTAAGACACAAACGTTTCGGCACAATGCCTTCCTCAGTGTGTAACACTGCTTTGCTATTCACATGGAGGACTTTGAATAACAGCGCTATTTAAATTATTTATATAATTTATGTTAGGTGGTACCATGAATACTGGCTAGCATTGTTAAGTTGAATTTGACCGAGCAGGACCTCCAGAAATAAAATTGTATTTGGTAATAAATCAATGTTATTTTATTCATGGTAGGTACAGATCTAGATTATCCTACATGTATTTGAATGAATTCTAAATAATTAACAAGTGAAACCCACATCTGAATAAATTATCCACATCTGTCCCTATAGTGAAGCTAAGGATTTATTACAAAACAGCAACTTTCAGTAGGCAGAAGTTAAAAGCTAGCTGCTAAGGTTACTTTTGTGTGCAATGGCCTACTATTACAGTGCTTACAAGTTTACTCTAATAGTACAAGTACATATATTAAAAAGCCATATTGTGGAAAAAACATGTAATTGAGGTGGTATGGAATTCCATGGGGAATTGTAAATAGATTAAGACAATGTTCAGATATCTGATATGTTAAATATGTTAAAACCATAGTATGAAGTGGCTCAAAACGGGTGCAAATAAAATGGATCTTGAGCAGATTTTGCATAAATCAATCCAACAAAATAACAAAATCACAGCCTTGCCAGCTCTGAAGAGAATTTACATTCAAATCCAGATCTCAATGGTATCCAACCCAATATCCTGCTTTAAACTTTCCCACTGCACATCCATGTTATTCTGTGGTTACACTAGAATTCGAGCGTGCCAAATTCTGTAGTACGGCACAGCGAAAAGGAGCAGGATTAGACATTAAAAATTAGCAAGCAATTGGTCCATATTTTAAATTTCTTTAAAGAGAGGTCTTGTTTTAATCATTAATTGGTCTCATGCAATCATGTGACTTGATTTTGCAGGTCCGAGTTCACAAAGCTTGAACTTTCCAATGCAGAAAACTGCTAAACTTGTCACACGAGCTTGCATTTTTTGGTCTGTTGCATTTACTTTAGTATGAATGGAAGTCTATGGGGCGAAAAATGCAGTGTGACCCTGATTAAGTTTGTAGTAACCCTAAAGACCCTTGATTATCTGATTGAGGAGTGTTTAAGTAGTACTGCAGCTAAAGGTGCATTCATGCCAACTCATAAATTCCTGTGAAAATAAGATTCCAATTTTTAAAGCATTCCCAAATCCTTGTAGAACTTGTATCTTGTGAACAGGGAAAATCTCTGTGAATCAATTAGATGCAAAGATTCCCCTTGAGGGTACTGGTCCAGTGACAATCTGTTGCGCTCCTACATACAATTTTTTTGTGATATTTTCTGTGATTTTTGTTTTTCCCCAAAAAATCCTAGATAACTGTAGCATGTAATAAAAACCTGAACTTGGAAGTTGGCCATATTACCAAGTTTGGATCATTTCTAAGATGTAACTGACTAAAAAGATTCAATTGAAGTTCAGATGTAAGATGTGCTTGGGCTGAAAGACTTTGAGTTAGAAAGTAGAACTCTTCAACAATGCATATTTAATTATTCGATGATAGTTTTTTTATTATTATTATTTGTTGGTTTTGTGGGGCGCCACGGTGGCGCAGTGAGAAGCACGTTCACCTCACAGCAAGAAGTCGCTGGTTCGAGCCTCGGCTGGGTCAGTTGGCATTTCTGAGTGGATTTCCATGATCTCCCCATGGTTGCGTGGGTTTCATCCAGGTGCTCCGGTTTCCCTTAAGTCCAAAGACATTTGAAAGAAAGGAACAAAGAAGAAAGAAATAGTCTGTAGTGTGTGAGTGCGAATGAGTGTGTATGGATGTTTCCCCAGAGATGAGTGGCAGCTGGAAGGGCATACGCTGCGTAAAACAAATGCTGGATAAGTTGGCGGTTCATTCCGCTGTGGCGACCCCGGAATAATAAAAGGGACTAAGCCGAAAACAAAATGAATGAATGAATGTTGGTTTTGTCCCTGCTGTTAAAATTCAATGAAACTCTCAGTCAGTTATAGTACCTGAAAAGTGTAGAAAATCCTGATAGCAGTGTTACTCCCAGGGAATCACAAACTGTGAATAACCCAAGCTAAACAACTTTTGCCAGAAGGTCAAATTGAGAGAAACCAGCAGGCAAAATGGGCTTTCAGGGAGAGTGAAGAAGATAAAGATGAAAAGTTGACGTGCTATCAAATGCTTTTACAAAAAGTAATGAATATCCCTTGGTTTGCTTGAATTATGAAGAAAGGTCATAAATGAACTGACAAAAATATATATATATTTCACATTAATTATGAAAAAAGCACAAGAGCAAAAACGGAAATGTGTCCGTAGCAGCCTCAACCTCAAGTGGAGCCGACAGCTTCCTCTGACACATCAAGCATGAAAACACACTCTACAATTGCCAGCTTGCTCAGGTATAGTTTGAATAACCCCAGGAACAGAAAATAACTCCATTGTGTGATGGTAATGAAATTTTGGCCAATCTAATTTGACTTGTTGCATAAAATTTCTCGGGCAAAACTTTTCTCTTCTAAAACTGCCTCTTATCAATTCATTTGTATGTGGAAAAAAAAGATGAAGGGGGGAAAAATGGGAACAGATTGAAACTGCCATAGAATATGCTCCCATTGTGCTGCTGCAAACGAACGTGTGTCCTTCAAGAAAGAATAGCGTTTTGCTTCTCATACCAAAGTCTGATGCTTTCCCTTGAATAAATCATTCACATCTATTGAATCCTTTTCGTTTCACAACACAGACTGTCCTTTCAAAATGGAGAGAAAGGAGTCTGAATGACTTGGAGCTGGAGAGTTACCTTGCATAGAGAGGAATTAAGGACCAGTAGCCAATATTGTGGATCAACTATGCCCAGAAGAAAGGGGGCATTCTTGTGTTACTTGGCTGGGGAATTAAGCCACAATAGACTTCAAACAAGGGACGGCGCACAATTCACGGATTGATTTTTACTTCAGGGACCTCAGACTTTTTCAAAACACACAATATCCTCCGAAGATGGACATAAAGCTGTGAATGGCATGAATGGGTGATGTATTACCCTTGTGGCCTGAGTCAAGGGAATGTAGGTACCTTCAGACCTCGCTGGGGTGACCTCAATCTCTCATAGACCCTATTAGAATGGCCAGGAGGTGAGAGCAGCTTTGTGCCTCTTGTCACATATTGTTTGCTCTGCTGTTCTGTAGCAAACGTGGATGTCTCTGTCCATTCTGCCACCTTTTCACCTAACACGCTCAACTCTGACAAGAACTTGGTAGCGTAACATTGAAGAAAGAAGTAAAAAAATCTCTCAGAGAAATAATGTAAGAGTTTACACCCACACAAAGCCTCAGTGTGCATGGAATAAAAGCTGCCAGCTGCATGATTGGAAATGTTCAGGTCATTTCCATCACTTGCGTTGGCTAGCATATGACACAACGTACAATGAAAACAGGACCTTATAAAGGGACACAAAAGATATTTTTATAAGAAAAGTCTGATTTACTTTATAACTTGCACAAATTCATTTCTGAGAATTGGTGGAGAGCCCAAAACTAGCAATTATCAAATCAAGGCATCAAGATTTGGCTTGGTACAGTTACAGCCATTTTCCACTGAGCAGTACGCTACAGTGCCTATTTTTGTCAGTTTCCACTGTCAATGACACCAAAAGAATGTACCATAAATCGCCCCTTATACCCGCATTTACTATTTCCTACCTTAGTCCACTTGAAGGAGCAAATGAAATGAGTGAATATGAGTGAGTGAATATTAGTGAATAAGGGATGACTTTTTTTGCTTAATAAATCCCGAAGATGGATTAGATTTTCAACATCTTGGTCAGACCCTGTGATAGTTATTTAACCATTTGCGCGCTGTCTATTAGTAATAAAACAAAGGCTTTTGATTTCTGCCATGTACACAAATAATACTAATTATATTTAATATAATTAAATATAATTAAATATAAATAATCAAATATTAAAATAATATTTGATTTTAAAACTATACACGATAGGATTGTGCTTTAGATGCCATCTTGTGGTCAGATGAGGAAATTCATGTGGCGCAAGAAACTGTTCTAGGGCCCAATCCCAATTCTCCCCCTTAGCCCAACCCCTTACCACTACCTGTCATTTTGCGCGTTCACGTGAAGGGGTAGGGGTGTCCTAATTATCTTTAGCTTGAAAGCGTAGGAAGGGGAAGAGCTAGATAGCCCGTAAAATAAAAACTTTCCCAGAATACACCATCACCAACAGCAGCATGGCTGCACATGGAAGTCATGAGATGCAAAAATTTATATTTTTTGTCATTCTTAAGATTTTTTTTTTCATTATTACGAACAAACAAGCATATATGTTTTAATACACTGATAACTCAGTGTTTCCCCTACCATAGTATTAGGGGGCGCCCTGCCCTCCCAACGGCTTTCCCCGCCCCCCCTTAAAGTCAAGTTAATGTTTTTTTTTTTCTATATAGTGCCAGATCACAACTTCTTTTAATAAACAAGCTAAATAGCCTATGCAGGGCTTAATTTGTGCCGAAACACGCCGGATCCCAATCTGGCATCTCTGAAATCTGATCCGGCACCTCATTTTACCTATCCCCCTCCTCAACCGCCCTCCTCCCCCGTCCACTGTTCACTTTCACTTTTTTCCGCGACTCCCAGAGTGCCCAGCTCTACTCACTTTCGTCCGCGACACCCATCCAGCACCCATTGCGCGTTTACAAATTTATGCTCTCTGAATCGCGCACGGTCGAGTCCCACACAGCCACTCTCTGAGTGTCAGAATGCCGTCTGACAGCAATAACAACGTTATTTTGAAGGGAAATTTTGCTTTATCAGTTGTAATTAGTTGTACTGCATGTCCACTGCATTTCCGGGCATAGAATATTAAATAAATTATTTGTATTGCTAACTTTTAACTAAACTTTTAATCCATTACGTGTCATAACATGTCATAACATAATCACGACCGCCACGAAAATTTTATTATATGATTACCTTGACGTTACGTAACACATGGATTTTGGCTGGCTAGGATGTCGCGTCAACCTACAGAAAACAGAAAAATATCAGAATTCTTTAAAACGCTCCCAGTGTAGTGACAATGGCAGCATCGTGTAGCAGCCGGAGTAGCTCTCCTGCTCCAGGTCCTAGTGCTGCACAACATTCCCCTGACAGGCAGAAAAAGTCTAGTCATCACCGGATGACAGGATTTGACTTAACTTGGCTGTCAGAGCGGCAATACTCCCCTTGACTGTACAAGACTGATCTTGGTAAGTAAGTCAGTAAATACATCCTTATAAAGATTTAAGTATACTTCTTTTTCCTAAGTATATTTAAGTAAAGATTAAGTATAAATATTTTATTAAGTAAGTATACTAATATTAATGTACTAGTAGTAATAGTGCTTGAGACAAACTGGCCCACTGTCTAGTTTTTAAATGTATAGTTTTTTTGTATTTTATTTTAAGTTTAAAATAAATATAATATCACATAAAAAGACATCTGGGTTGCCAACCCTCACGCATGCAGTTTTAGAATGATCTGATAGGCTAGCTAATGATTAGTGATAAGGATCATCTGTAGTCGATGATATTGCGTGCTCCTCTTAAAATTAGCTTGTGAAACTTCACTTAAATTTTGAGGACATCACATTCATTCATTCATTTTCTTTTCGGCTTAGTCCCTTTATTAATCCGGGGTCGCCACAGCGGAATGAACCGCCAACTTTATCGGGCATTTGTTTTACGCAGCGGATGCCCTTCCAGCCACAACCCATCTCTGGGAAAAGGACATCACATATAATTTACTTTTCTTAAATTAATAAAAGAAAATATCATTAAAAAAGCAATTCCATGCAACCTTGCCAGCCATGAAAAAAAATGACGTTTTTACCAAATAGTGATATCCTTTCTAAGATTTTTATGTAGGCTTGTATTTTACAGTACTGTAAAAATACTCAAAATATCTCTGTCAGTGTTTTCAAACTATTATATTTGATTTAGCAAAGTCATACAAGTGCCAATTTCACAACTGTCACATTCATAACGGAGAGACGGCGCACCCATAACGAAGCTTTTTTCCTCATAAATGCAAAAATGTAAAATAAAAAGACATCAATCATTTTTTTTCTAAATAGAATCATCTTTTATCCTGATGATTAGCATTATTTATTTTGGATTGTGCAGTTAAATTCGTTGCATTTTTACAAAGTATGTTGTGTACTGTAAATTTGCAGACTATTTTGGTCACATCCAAAACACATCTTTATTTTTATAATTTTAAAGGTAAAAAATGTTTACAGATTCATATTTTGTTGATCCTATAACTTTGTGGTTAGTTGTTTTGTAAAATACAAACAGGTGTTTCAATATAATGTTAACATATGCTTTCTATGAGAATTTATGTTTTGAGTTTTTACTAAAAACGTCACATCCATAACGCTGGAATTGCTCATTTATAATCTTAAAGTGTAATAAATTCCTCTTGTTGTGTTTAACATAAAAAGAAAAAACAAGAAAGTTTGGTTATATGCGTTATTTCGCTGTAATCTTGCTGTTTGCATTGTAACTATTAGGTCTGACAACAATATACCAGCAGACAGTCATTCATTCATTTTCTTTTTGGCTTAGTCCCTTTATTAATCTGGGGTTACCACAGCGGAATGAACCACCAACGCATCCAGCATTTGTTTTACGCAGCGGATGCCCTTCCAGCTGCAAGCTGGGAAACATTCATACACACTCATTCACTACGGACAATTTAGCCTACCCAATTCACCTATTCCATATGTCTTTGGATTTGTGGGGGAAACCAGAGCACGCAGAGAAAACCCACGCAACCACGGGGAGAACATGCAAACTCCACACAGAAATGCCAACTGACCCAGCCAAGACTCGAACCAGCGACCTTCTTGCTGTGAAGCGAACGTGCTACTCACTACGCCACCGTGGCGCCCCCAGCAGACAGTGTAAATAGAAATTATACAAAGAACTAAACTTAATAACAGTGGAAGCTTTGCATTTTATCAGCATATGTATTTTATTCAAACCTTGTTATGCACTATAGTGATGCACAATGAGTTGGTAAATTTCCCTTTCAACCTTTTTTGAAGTAATGTATTGGCATACCATTATTATATTTATATCATAACTGTTTGGTCACTTCGCATTGGAATTTCACACTTTATATGGCAGAGCACCCTGTGAAATCCACTCCAAAGTCTGTTTGCTGTTGAATGGAATGCGCCTTCTGTTTATATTTGAACTCCATCAGAAAAGGTCTTTTACACAAAGAAGCATTCTACTGCCATTTACTATTACTGTCATTTTCTGGAAGAAGGAGTTAATAATACCTTTAAAAAATACTTCTGATTTTGTGGTAACTGATTCATAACAGAAATAAGATACTCGAGGCATGTTGTATTATGCCTGTATTCACAATATATAACACAGACACAGCCTCTCTTATCTTATAGAGCGTGTCACGAAACATTACAAGTCAGCCATACTGGAGACACGGAACGTAAACAGTGCTACTGGATCTAACACAATTAGCATATTTAGCTAACTATAATAATTGTAATAATTATTGATAATGATCAATTATTGTCATGTTCTGAGTTAATCAGTCTAATTGGTCAGACTGAGAAAAAAAAATAGATTAGTACTGTGTTTTACGTTACCCATGTTTTCTTTATTTTTTTACATCTGAGTATAGCCTGTATGGCAATGTATATAGACCAAATCCTAACATAAGTGCAAACCCTCTGTTGCTTCAAACAACACTGTGTAACATTTTTGTTTACAGCCCCCTCTTGTAAATTAGTCTGCTATCAGTGTTGTGAACAATATGGCTGTACAAGCTTCCACATGGACTATACATTACACATGAATGTAGAAACCTTGTTTGGAAAACGTAATGGGAACCATGACCACTGACTGGTTAAAGTAGCCCGTGTTGCACATGTGCTTATACAAATGTCCTGAGAGCCTATCCACACTTTAATTGTGCAAGTATGATTACATTAATACAATTTTGCATCCATTAATGTTAATTTAGCCACAAACAACCGGTTATTTTCTATATCCAGCACAGCAAAAAATAGACTATATTCGTAGAAATAACTGCTGTACTGCTGCAAATTGGGGTCGCAAATTTAAAAAAAATAGACGCTGCAACGCTATCCCACAGCAATTCGTAACTTTTGATTTAGGTGCTAATTCGTATGAATTTGTACGATCTTGTTCATACAATTTAGTACGATTTGCTCATCACCCAATGACAGTTGAGTTTAGGGGTGGGGTTGGGTGCCTAGCCTCCTTTTTTAAATCGTATATTTTCGTACGACTGAACTTGTACGAATTTGTACGAATTAGCCAAATTACTGGCAAAACGTTTGCTTATGTTTTCTTGTGAGATCAGGCTGGCTCTGCAGAGGGAGTATGTGTGAAACAGGTGTACAGTGAGTGTGGTTTTAGGTTAAGAGGCTGCACTATTAGCAGTGGAAGTTGAATTCACTACATAATGTTAATGTTGAAAAATTACATAGTGTTGCAATAGTGAATAAACAGTACTTAAAAGGCATATTGAGGCAAAACTGAAAATGTAGTCAATATTTACTCAGCCTTAACTTGTTCCTAACCTTTTTAAGCTGCTTTCTTCAGTTGAACACAAAATATGACAGCTTTAGGTGAATAGTGAACTCTCTCTAAAATTACTAACTTTAGTCCTCTGTTTTTTGCAGATCATTAAGAAAAGGAATTTGGAGATTCAATTAAAAAAGGAAAATATTTTGTCACCCCAGTTCCTTGACTACCATCATCCACATGGCTGACAAGTTTTCTAATATGTTAAATTGCCAGAGAATTGCTAATTAAATGTAACTCTTGCACTCAATGATTTTACCCTCTAAAATGATTTCAGGCAAAAATTATTTGGTTGCAAAGTCTCTAATATTATCTGAAGGCAGACCTGCACATGCAAGCTGAGCCACTCGGTCTCAGACACATGCACTCTATTGACCTTATTCCGCTCCGGCCACTTTTAATACTTTGCTTATCCGCATTTTGTCATCCAACTTCCGGTACGCTGACACAGTACATCAGATGACTGTTTCAGAAAGGCATTAAATAGTGTATAGTTAGCTGTTATTTTAGAAAAATGGCATATATTGCTAGTTCAGTAAATGTTTTGAGCTGGGAGAACAGTGAAACCTCCCTACAGCGATCAGATGGTCTCATATTGCCCCATCCATCGTTACTGTTAATGTGACCTTATTCTTCAATGCTGAAGTGCGCTTGTTTTTGCGATTGTTTTAGAACTTCCGATTCAGTCGCCTGGCAGAAAACAGTCAAACTACTCGCTTTACAAACAAGTGTTTGCATGACTATACAGACAAAATAGATTAATATAATAAGAAAACATCAGTTTACAACGTCAAGCAGCAAAACGAGCTGTTTTCAATGTCTAAAAATGAATGGAAGTGAATGAGACCGGAAGTCTAGAAACAAAAATACTCAAATGGCTGCTCAGACGCAGAGAATAACGTCAATAGAGCTAGTGACGTCACTGTGACGGGTATGGGCAGGGTTAGGTACATGTTAAAAAGCATGCAGGCTCACCTTGCATGTACACCTGGTCTGCAGCCAGACCCTTCTCAAAACATCAGCTGACTGACTGGTGTTAACGAGGAAAGAAATGTGATATACAGTTTTCATTTAGGATCACATATTTTTGAAGGCCAGCTGTCATAGAAGAATAGGAATGGAAACGTATATCTGTCTCTAGGCAATTCAGACCTTCTAGATGCTGCCAACGCATGAGCTATGACGTAAAAGTCTGCAGACGATACTGTTCTTGTTTTAAGAGCCCTCCAAAAAATAAAACTAGTAAAACCTCCACTATAATATAATGGCATACTTGCAATTTATTTGTTGCCTTCAAAATACATGGCTACTTATGAACAGTCATCAACAAAGAAAGAGACCATTCTCCTTCAGAAGAAAGAATTTTTTAATAGTTCATATCGTGCTGATGTATGTTAAAGCATTATTTCATTTAGGCCATAATTATTATTTTTTTAATATGTTCAGTCTTCATCAAAATTGCATAAACGCTGATATATATATATATATATATATATATTTATATATATATATATAT
>CAIGQQ010036459.1:2272973-2296043 GCA_903798035.1 Danio albolineatus | reverse complement strand
ATATATATATATATATATATATATATATATATAAAAGGGATAATCAATGGATTTTAATGCACGACGTGATTAACTAAAACCTCCTTTAACGTCCTTTAAGCCGTTGATTATCCCGCTTATTCCATAGTCATTTGCCAAGGTAGGCCTATATATATTTAAACTAGTTTTTCTCTTTGATGGGCAATATTTGTCCGAATTTTTGTCCGTTTTTAGATGTTAAATTTTCTAGTCCCTCCACTTAATCAGCTGTGACAGACTGACAAGCAGACAGAGAGACAGAGAGAGCATCTGCATGCTGTTTATACCTGATAATATGATTAAGATGCGATTTCATCAGTCCGATGACAGGTGGAAAAATAAGACATTCCCAGTCACACCTGGAGTGTGTTTCCAGTCACATTCTCAGTCACACGTTTCTTTTGTCTACTTTCTACATATCACTTCTCTGATGAGGGGATGAGGGAGGATTTGTATGTATATCTCTTAACATTAATACTGCGAAAGCTGGGCTATGATTTACATTTCAGAATAAACATACAATATTAATATTATTATACTTATAAAAAGAACCATATCAATTAAATACGCTAATACATATTATGAAGAGAAAGCGGCCAGAGCCTATTTCAGAAATCTCTGCTGTTAAATTTGTAGGGAAATTTAGGAAAAGAAACACATATCGCCACAAGTAGGAGAACATTCTGCTTTATTTATTTAAAACAAAAGCAATCAGCCAAACACGCACTATCAGTGTAATATTACATTATTTACGCTCATAGATGAATTATGAAACTTATCTTTGTGATCTGCCAAAACGTACACCTGAGAAAAAAATTATAGGTTCAAATGTCCAAAGATTGATCGTTAGATACACCAAAGATTAATTATATATCCCGTTTTAACAACAGAGATGCAAGAGATTCGATCCAGCAGCGTAGAACTGGAGATTCTCTGGCCGACATAAAGCTTCCCTCGCGGGGAGTCATTCGCAGAGCTGCCGCTGCTCACCTGGAGCTTCCAACATTTTTAATGACACGCTATCCATACACATAAACTGCCGATTTGACTTTAAAATAACTACATTCTCGCTTGAAAAACTTGTAAAACTTGATTTTGTGGCATGGTTGAGGAGTATTTTTCTAATTTTGCGGATTTCCCGTCTGCCATTAGCCCTCATCGATTTCATGCGCAGCACATGTGAGTTGCTATGGGAACTGTAAACGTTTGGGAGAAGCGCATTTATTTCGAACTGTGATCAAAACTGACTGGAACTACCTGTGCGTTTCAACGAAATATAGCACACCCACAAAGCGTCTCACTAACCAGGAACAGGAAACTGAGGCAGCAATTCGCACAGTCTCACCAAAATTAGTCAATAGAAGATTGGAAAAACGTTGCCTGGTCTGATGAGTAGGGCCACACGGAATCTGCGCGTGCAGAATTCCGCAGATTTTTAGCCCATCATTTTTTCTGTTTATTTACTTGGGTAAATGTGTGTACATGTATATTTATTCAGTTTTCAAATTAATTTCAGTAATATTATTGACTAATAGGAAAACATTCCTGTGATTTATTTACAATACAGTTTGTAAAGTACAATTTTCTGTCTCTTAGTAAAGATTTTATATGAGAGACTTGCTTTGTTTACCAAATAAAGTGGATCTAATTGGATTCGCATTGTAAACATTAAATAAAAGTTAAAAAGGTATTACTTTTTATTTTATATATTAAGGTTTTAGTTATGATACTCCCAAAATCACGGCGCATAAATCCGCAGATTTTTAACAAAATACTCCATAGCAAAAAATGTCGCAGATTCCGTCTGGCCCTACTGATGAGTCTCGATTTCTGCTGCGACATTTGGATGGTAGGGTCAGAATTCGGCATCAATAACATGAAAGCATGAATCCATCCTGCCTTGTATCAACAGTTCAGGCTGGTGGTGGTGGTGTAATAGTGTGGGGGATATTTTATTAGCACACTTTGGGCCCATTAGTACCAATTGAGCATTGTGACAACACCACAGCCTACCAGAGTATTGTCTTCTGACGGCTTAGGGTTAGTTTTTTATTTTTTGTTTATTTATTTTTTTACATTAACTGATTTATAACAACCTGTGGCTAAATAAATAACTTAGTTAATTATCTTTATCTAATTATCTAATATATATATATATATATATATATATATATATATATATATATATATATATATTGGTTTATTATTATTATTATTATTATTTTATTTCACTGTACTATAAACACATTAGTTTAGCCCCAGATGCTGCTTTTAAATGAAAATACACAGGCCACATGGTCTTCTTTGGACCCGGTCAAGGCCACACTTACGAAAAGGGAGGGAGGAAACCTCAAATCATCACACAACCCACCTGAGTGACACGCGCCTGGGCTTGGTTCTCCCTTCTGAGGCCCTGATAACACAGCTTTCTTATCGCCTTCAAGAGAGGAGATTTGGCCCCTGTCCAAGAGAACCAACGAAGCAAGAAAACCACTGTCTAGACACTTAAGGAGAAGTCAAGGAAAAAAATGCTCTGTTTGACAGGAAATACTGAAGGGGCTTTTCACTGAAGTCAGGCGAGTTGAAGGGCTGTAGTCCAGACAATGTCATTGTGCTGGACCGTCTCACCAAATCCCCTTTTCTCCCACCATTTCACAACCGTTTACCATGGATCTCAGAGCCGGACTATGGGGAATCACCTCTTATATGTGCTATCTCTGAGCAAGAGAGTGAACACAACCAGCATGGCTGCTTTCAGCTTTACAGTTACCATTAACAAAAATGATGGGGATGAGACATGACATTGGGCAGAATACTTTCCAGAGAGGTCGTTACAGATTTTCAGCCAAAGAGAAGATAGTCATATTTAAAAGTCAAGAGTTAGCTATAAATCTTTTAAACAGCATATTCATGAGTAATTTTTGATCATTTTCAGTATTTCTCTGCCAGTTTTTGTAGTAGAAACACAGGCTATGCCTACAATAATATACAGGCATTTGAAAATTGTGTTTTCTTTTAAAAACACTGTCTACACTAGTGTTTTAAAAGCATCTTCCAAAAGTATGTCTGTAAATATGAGTAAAACATCCCCACATTCCACAATCAACAACTGCCAGTAAACATTTGGTGTCCACTGAAGAAATGCATTCCAACTGACAGTAATCTTGAAATGTGCTATAAAACTGGTGAGCATAAAATAACAGTACAATGACATTCACCATCAACACTTTTGAAAGTCTTTACTTTCTCATCCCACACAATGAAACAGGTTGTGCTAATTTCTCAACTTTGAAAAATATGCATTTTGGTTGTGGACAGAAGGCCAAAATACACTAGTATATATATATATATATATATATTATAGAATATTATAGAGCTGGGCGCCACGGTGGCGCGTGAGTAGCACGTTCGCCTCACAGCAAGAAGGTCGCTGGTTCGATCCCCGGTTGGGCCAGTTGGCATTTCTGTGTGGAGTTTGCATGTTCTCCCCGTGGTTGCGTGGGTTTCCTCCGGGTGCTCCGGTTTCCCCCACAGTCCAAAGACATGCGGTACAGGTAAATTGGGTAAGCTAAATTGTCCATAGTGTATGTGTGTGAATGAGAATGTATGAATGTGTTTCCCAGAGATGGGTTGTGGCTGGAAGGGCATCCGCTGCGTAAAACAAATGCCGGATAAGTTGGCGGTTCATTCCGCTGTGGCGACCCCGGATTAATAAAGGGACTAAGCCGAAAAGAAAATGAATGAATGAATTATAGAGCTGTCCAATCCTGCTCTTGGAGTGTCACTGTCCTGCAAATTTTAGCTTCATCCCATCTCACTCAACTTGTGTAGCATAAAGCCACAGTCATACTGCGTTTGACAACCCACTGACTTCCATTCCATTATGTGTGCATGCGAATGCTGCAAACTGAAAATATAAGCTCATGCCACATGTTTGGTGAACTCTGACCTGTGAATTCATCAATGCAAGAAGATAAAAATGTGGCCCCTCTGTACAGAATTTCAAAATGTGGAGCAGCTGTAAAAATCTGATGTTGCGATATTTAATTTTTTCTACAATAAATTTTGTGATTTGAATGCAGTTTCAGAAGATAGTGTTATTCAACTATTTAAAGGGTTTCTGAAGAGTCTGGCAGTATTCGGGTGCAGAAATTAAACAATTACTTTTTTGTCTTGTTTTTGGTCCAAAATATCAAAAAAATATAGATTAGTTTTTACTGTCAGAAGAAATAGTTAAAAATTCAGAGATTTTGCATGTTTTAAGGAAATTATCAGAAACAAGTTAAAAAAATTAAGATTTTTTTTTTATAAATCATATACATATACATAGATTTTACATATCCACAGACATATTCAATTTAAGGTTGTTGCTGGTGCCTTTAATTGTGTGTAAGCATGTCTATTGGTCGCATATTAGGGCAGTTTATTTCTTTAAATTTCCAAAAGAATGTATAGTTTGTAATTAGTTGTAGGTTGTAGTTTCAACTAGGTATAGGCCGGTATAAGATTCTAACAGTAGGATAACCTTGGATAAAAATATCACGGTAATATCAGTTTCACAGTATCACACTATTATGATTACTGCTCTAAAATATATTCTTTTTAAATGTTTGGGTAAAAAAAAAAACATAATTTTAAAACACAAAGTATTTTATTTTGAGAAACATTTATAATATTTTGTAGCAGTAAACATGTCAGGCTGAATAATTCAAATGGATGATTGACTTCTGCTGTCTTCGATAGTTTCAAAAACACAGATTTCTTTCAAATTTATAGTGGCATCTTTGGATATCTTTTCTGCTGGAGATACTGTTGTCCTTAAAAAATGTAAATGGGTCAGTGACAAATAAGGTGCGGCAAGGTGAGAATTTTTTATTTTTTTTAAAAAGATGATTTAAAAACATCCATCATGTATTTTAAAATGCGCAGATTGTGATCATGTTGATTTTATGTAATTAAAACTAATATTTGCACCTTTTTTTACAAATGTTAGGCCTGAATGTACCTGAAAATGTCAAATGGTGTAACTGTCAAAACATTGGAAAAATTAAATATTTTACTCCTCCTAGAAGATCTGCAAGTGTACTCACAGAAATAAAGAATTCATTCTAAAATATCAAACCAACATTTATTTTATTTGCGTTATGTCTAAATGTACATTTTAATGAGTTTTTGCAATATTTGGCCGAACACATGCTAAAAACAAATTTGGTTTCTAAATAATCTTTGACCAATTATGTACAAATTGTTAAAAAACACTTTATTACACTAAAGTAAGTGTTTTAAATTGTATTTCACATTATCTCCACTTATATAATTATATTTTTATAAAAAATACTGGTTACACCAATTGACACAAACCAGTTACACCACCTGACCGTGTTGCTTCAACAGCCAAAAATGACTGAAATTGACAGTGAATATCAAATACGATAGTCAACAATTTCAGCTGAAGTGGTTTTACTTTCTTTTAAATGCTGACCAAAATGTCTGACAACAAGAAATCATTGTGGTGATGAAAGGTGTACTTATGTCTCATATTATAATGACAGTTGAGGAGCAATATCTGAGGGGGTGTGACTGTCATTGACAAACGTGTTCACAACCATGAAACAATGTTGCTGAACTTCAATACATAAAGTAATAACATCCTTTCCATTAAATCTGTGGCCCTCATCAATAGAATAATAATAATACTAAAACAAACGTGTAGCATTTAACATCTTTTACATCACTCTGTTTCTTTTCAGTTGGTTGAAGTAAAATAAAAAAAGTAGTTGATATTACAAAGAAGAAAAAATATCCACTATTTTATTTTTAGTTTTATGCTATTTAGGAGCAATTTGCCAAACACTGGCAGGTACATAAAAGCTGCTGCCGCTCTGGATGTTGCCCTGGTTCTAGGATTGAGAGCCAATGTTTGCAAACATACATGACTGACTAACGGTGGCGTACAGCGAGGTATAGAAAAACATTTTAATGAGTTTCCACCAAACTTATCTACAACCTATTTTCTTTTATTTTATAGATAAATTAATTAATTTAGCACCTCCTGACTTTAATACTTTTTGCCATTATAGTTAATCCGATTCACCTCCAGTTGTTACTAATAATAGTACAACAACGGTGAGCACATCAAGTATGAAAGCCTCCAGAACTCAAGGCTGTGAGCACCCAGTCAGCAGAGGCTCATCAAAATTGTTACCACTCCTATGTTAAATTTGAACTCTTTTAAAAGTTTTTCCCAAGTGCTGCTTCTACAAATTTCTAAACATAATAGTTTTAATGACTAAATTCTAATAACTAATTTCTTTTTTGTCTTTGTCATAATGACAGTACATAATATTTCACTAGTTATTTCACAAGATACTAGTATTCAGCTTAAAGTGACATTTAAAGGCTTAACTGGCTTAATTAATGAGGTTTTTTAATTCTTCACTTTTGCCAATTGATGAAGTTTGTTCCTCCGCTGTCGCCACTGGCTTGCATGGTTCGGGACTTGTAGGGCTGCGCATCGATAGATTAATCTTCAGTGTTTGGACTCTCAGCAGTGAATATTAAACCACACTGAACTGAATTAAACTAAACTGAACTTCAACACTGAAAACTGGACTGACACTGCTTCAATTTTTTATAATGCATGTGAAACTGCTTTGACACAATCTACATTGCAAAAGCACCATACAAATAAAGATGAATTGAATTGATTTAGGTTAATTAAGCAAGTAAGATTTTTTAGGCAAGTCACTGTATAACAGTGGATTGTTCTGTTGACAATCGAAATTTTTTTTAAGGGGGTAATAATATTGACTTTAATATTGACAGGGCTAAGTTAGCATGTTTGCCTTACAGCAAGAAGATTGCTGGTTCGGGTCATGGATGGAGCAGGAGGCCTTCTTGTGTTAAGTTTGCATGGGTTTTCTCCAGTCAAAAGACTTGTGGTATAGGTGAATTGGAGAAACTAAATTGGCCGTAGTGTATGAGTGCGTGTGCGAGAGAGAGTGTGTCCATTATATTAGGTGAACTGAAACATGAATTATCATTTTAAAAAAGCATTAATGTTGAGCAACATAATAGCAACATAATTATATTATCCTAGGTTTACAGAGCTTTAATAGTAAGGTTGTGGATTAAGCACCACCTTCTCAATAAATAAATAAATAAATAGGTAATGCAACACTATGAACCCAAAATAGTTCCAAATGGTAGAATCATTTATATAGCATTTTTAATCAGCATCATGAATTGATGATATTTGACTAAATTGGCCCCAACAGAAAGATGTGTAATTGAAGTCAAATGGTGTAACCAGTTACACTGCTTGACATTTCAACTTAAAATCACTTTTGACAGGCATTATTAAAATACCTGTGTAAGCACATGGACTTGGTGGGAATATATTTTAAATGTAATTTTTAACGATAACACTTATTTTTATAATAATGACCAATTATACTGTACTCTTGGGGTCTTACCATTTGACACGTATATAAGAATATCTGACCACTCATTAAAAAGGTCAGAGTATCTCACATTTTAAAAAGAGTTAATATCCTTTGCATGTAGCAATTAGTCTTATCAAGGGTCCTTCTCCGTGATACAGTTTCCTGTCTCATGGTCTTCTGCACAATATTAACAAAAATGGGCTTGTGGGCTCAATAAATGGGGGTTACACCGTCTTGACACTTGATATCTTGACATAATTCCCCAAATTATTATTAATATTTAGAAAAATTATGCTATATTTACCTTTATTTACTATGAAATATGTCTAATATAAAATTATGCCAAACTAGCTGATATGATGTTTTATTGAGAATTTCACCTTTTTTAAACAAGATAAACTATTTGGTACCAATTTGTTTTGGTTACACCACATAGACATTCTTGTAGTAATCCCCTAAAAAATATCTTAAAATGGATTAAAACCCAAAAAATTAGACTTGGCCCTCAAAATAGAGAATGTGTGCAAGTCATTTGCTTATTTATTTTGAAACTGTGACCTTTTTGACTTCATTTAAATCACATGGACACAAAAAAATGAGCGTCACGTCATTGACCCAAATATATAATCTTACACATACCTTAGGAACGGTATATAAGAAATTTTTTACTTTTCCAAACCACGGTACACCTTGAAAGCGGTTATCGTCCCATGCCTAGTTTCATCCTTGTTCACTTGAAGGCCCTCCGATCTCCACAGCAATATTAATAAGAACTTTTTATCTTACATTTTAGATGTTTATTCTTAATACTAAAGTCTTGAAGCCTCTATCAAAGTTTGCATAGGCTCCAGTTTGTTTGTCAAGAATCCCAGTGTTACAAATATGTATATCCATTAAACAGTGTTTGTTGTTATTTTCTTTATAAATGTATTTATAAAACGCATGATTTAATCCATTCTTCCTGTGGTTTCTCCCATAGTCAGGGAAGCACTAAAATTCTGTTTAAGCGCCCTTCACCCAGAAACATTTAGAAAGAAAAGGTAAAATGCTAAGACAAGTGTGTTTACAGTCTCATCACATGCCTTGGCACCCCTGTGTCACAGCTCAGTGAAGCAAGACGCGCCAACACCAAAGTGCTCACAATAAAAATAAAAAACATTTTAAAAACATTGGTTGCTGTCTAACAATGCACACTCAGATAAGAAAAAAAATCAATCATCTCAGATACAAGTTTTACCACACGCCATGTCTACACACGCGCACACACAAATGAATCCAACACTAACATAACTTTCAGAAACATGCAAGAAAATATACAAATTCCACTCAAAAATAAAAAAATTCATTCATTTTCTTTTCGGCTTAGTCCCTTTATTAATCCGGGGTCGCAACAGCGGAAAGAACCATCAACTTATCTAGCACATATTTTTTTTTACGCAGCAGATGCCCTTCCAGCCGCAACCCATCTCTGGGAAACATCCATACACACTCATACACTACAGACAATTTAGTCTAGCCAATTCACCTATACCACATGTCTTTGAACTGTGGTGGAAACAGGAGCACCCGGAGGAAACCCACGCAACCACGGGGAGAACATGCAAACTCCACACAGAAACGCCAACTAACTTAGCCGAGGCTCGAACCAGTGACCTTCTTGCTGTGAGGCGACAGCACTACCTACTGCGCTACCATGTCACCTCTAAAAATACAGGGGGGCTTAAACAAAAAAGGACTAAAGCCAGTACCACCGCTCCCTATACACAGAGTTCGCAGGTTGCATAGGGCACCAACTCCAGAGGGGGGGCACCATCTCAGTTGCTCAAAAATAAATTATTAACATTTATTTAGTAATATAAACATAAACTAATTGTAAATAAATATATATTGAAAATATGTTGATTAAACAAAATGCTAAAATAAACATGTGACGTAACTTTTTCCTATGCATGCGTACACGCGCCCCATCCCACTTATCTTTGCGGCTACTAGTGGCATATGATTATACAATTGATGCAAGTTGCAACTCTATGCCCGGGAAAAGACAGCAGCAGTCTGGAGAAGATGAAACGGGCACAAGATGAATCCCGTGCATCACTTTCAGGTAACTTATGTCTCTGAATCAGGAAAGCATTATATTTTTCATTGTTTAAGGAAATTAGTGAGGCTTACATTTAACCTGATTTGTTGTTGTTTACGTTCAGTTTATTGCATTGCTGCTATGCATTGTGCTTTAAACTACGATAGGACATGACTTTTCATAATAAACCAATCCGTTTGCCCCTCTTCTCTATGTTGATGCTAATTACATAAACTCAATTATTATTAATATTAACGTGCATTTTACAATTATGCACTTTACAATTCTGTTTGCACAGCAGCTACATACACTGCATAATTATTTCACTGTATCTATTGTAATTCAGTGCAGTTATCTTTGTTTATTGTTTTGTCAAAGTCTAATTTTTTTTTTTGCTGCTGTCCTCTCTGCAAGCTGCCAAGTTCATTTTGTTGTATGACTGCAATGACAATAAAGTCTCTTTAGTCTTTACATCGGTGGATTGGTGTTTTTAATAGGCCAGATGTTTCAATTTTTGTACATTACAATATAAAATAGGCGCCACGGTGGCCTAGTGGGTAGCACGATCGCCTCACAGCAAGAAGGTCGCTAGTTCGAGCCTCGGCTGGGTCAGTTGGCATTTCTGTGTTGAGTTTGTATGTTCTCCCCGTGGTTGCATGGGTTTCCTCCGGGTGCTCCGGTTTCCCCCACAGTCCAAAGACATGCGGTACAGGTGAGCTAAATTGTCCATAGTGTGTGTTTGTGAGTGAGTGTGTATAGATGTTTCCCAGAGATGGGTTATAATATATATATATATATATATATTTATTTATTTTATAATATATATGCACGCATGTTTAAATCGTTCCTCCCCTTTTAGGGCACCCTTATGGCCAGCAGCAGCCCTGAGCTTAACCATCCCTAATGGTTAAGTCCAACAAAAAAATTATTATTAATGGTGCAAGAAAATAATATTTTTGTAATAATTTTAAGAATTTTTTGCCAGCATCAAAAAAATGAAAGTCCATTAGAAATCTTCTTGCTTATAAAAAGCTTCAGTTTTTGAAATGACAGACAACAAAACTGCAGTTTAAATATTTACCCATTTAATGTGATTTCTAGGTGACTGGTGTGCTTGTGATGGCTGTACGGCACACATTCTTATGATTGCCATAGGTTAACAATATAAATAACTTAAATATTGATTCGCTCTGTAAACAGTCATCAAAAAAAATAATAATAATCTTCAGGCCAGGTAATGGGTGCAAAATAGCTAGTATTGATGAAATAGATGCATAATTGGTCAAAAAAAAAAAAAAATATATAAAAAAAAAAAAAAAAAAAAAAAAAAAAAAAAAAAAAAAAAAAAATATATATATATATTAATATATATATATATATATATATATATATATATATACACACACACAAAATAAAACATAGGTCAAAGTGTTTAAAATAACTTCCTGTGATCTGTTGTGACTAAATATCATATAACATTATGATGCGCATCATATTATTGAATTATAAATATAAAATATTATCAAAACTGCTTAAGGTGACTTGAAAAAATGTATATTATTGCAATGGTGTTTACTGTATATGTGTGCATTGCATTCAAAATGTCTGTACCTTTTTAATTGTAAACAAAAAAAAAAGAAAGAAAGAAAATAAATCTGTTTTTCTAGTTCAAAATTTTGTGTGTAATTCAGTGTGTCACTTGCCCTTTCTTCAAATCTACTATAGCAATGTCAAAAAAATTAGTCTAGAACTTTTTATTAAGCTACAGCAGTGACTAAATGTCATTGTCCATATTGGGTAATAAATGGAATGACTTCTATGAGTCACATCTGCATAATTTGTGCAAGAGCACCTTCTGGCTTCCAGTATGAATGAAACATACAACGTGTGTGTTTTTCGCGTGTCATAAAAGTTCACATTTAAACTCTAGATATATAATGATTCAGGTTTTTTCAACTAAGCACACATTTGGACTACAAGGATGATGTAGTAATTAGGACTGTGCAAAAATATCGATACATCAAACTAACGCGGTAATTTATTTTACGATAGTGTTTCAATAGTCTAACCTCAAGTATTGATCCAAGTTGTGCAACACGACCTCCTCTCTACTCCAGTAGATGTCGCTAACTTGCTATCAACAAAATGCTAAACTTACTACGGTATCAGAAGTAAGCAAGTGTGTGCATATTGGAAAATATAAAGGCCCCTTTAGCTTTAAGAGCTGACGTGTGGCTGCACTTTAGTTTTAACACTATACCAGGGAGTACGGAATTAGAAAAAAAAAAATGAGATTTGTAGAGCTTACAAATGGCATTTCATTTGTCAGGATTTGCGACCGTTTAGTGTGGTTGAAAATGCCAGCTTCAGGCATACGGTGAACACTATGGAGCCGCGCTACGTGATCCCCACTCGTAGACACAAAACGGACGTAGCAGTGCCCACAATTCATGAAGAGGTAAAGATACATGTCAAAACATCGCTTGCCTAGGCAGAAAGAGTGGCCCTGACTGCCATGTATGGACCTCCAGAGCAACCGAGTCGTATTTTCGATTACGTCACATTACATTTCAGATGAGTGAGAACTCGCTTCACATGTTTTGCAGACACAAGCAATGCATGAGGGCCATACTGGCAGTAGCATTGCAGAGACACCTAAGTTTCTAATAGTTATCGCACATAAGAGCATTTTGTTCCAGTTTTATGTTTACTTGATGCACTTAAATTTTTTTGCCACTTAAAAAATTTATAAAATTAAAGTAGTATTTCATTTATATGTGACTTTAGTGGCATACACATTTGAGTTAAGTGTTTAATAACAATATGCACTTAATACATTTCAGTGAGTTCTCTGTTCAATCACACTGTGCAATTCTAATGAATTGGAATGGATGGAAAATAAATTGGAATTGGAATTTTGATTCGTCTGCTGACTTTATCAAGTTGTTAATATAATGTGACATACATACTAATACAAACTATTGCAATATATCCCAATATTTATTGTTTCGCAATACATCGTTATATATTGTATCGTGACCAAGGGTGTAAATCTCATTTAACACTGGGGGGGGGACAATAAATATAAAATTTCCTTTGAGCAATTTTTGGAGGGGGACATAAATAATACAGTCAAATTGTACTTGTAAAGATATGTCCCCACAGGCTCTATCATTATTATTGCAGCATGGAGACTGTGTCATTATGGCTATTTTCAAAGTGTTTCTTAGGTTCAATGACAGCAGATTTTTCTTCAAATTATTTATGTTGTGTACGGTCAACAGACTGACTCCTGAAGCAGAGAAAATGCAGGAAAAGATTTTTTCTAAACTCATAATAACTAACTTGTTTACATTACACTTGATAAATCAACAGATCATACTGTAAATCGTGAGCCTGTGAGGTTCATCTGCTGAAGAGCCACAACTCTAAAAACATTAAAGAAACTGCTCATCCAAATAAAAACGCCATCATTATCCCTTCACCTCCTTACCTGACACTGTACATCTGAATGATGCTGTACCCTGCTCTGCTGTCCCTCAAAATCTTCCTTCTCCTTTCCCTGTGATTGACATTGTGACATTAGTATTTTGTTATTAATATTATTAGTATTAGTATTTTAGCATTGTGACATTAGTATGTTGCACTTTGCAACAAGCTAACGCTAATGTTGACTAGATAGGTAATATTTCAATCGCTAATATAGGAGACATATGGAAAATACATTGGTAATCAGCGTTTTCACCACAAATAATTTATGAATAAGTTTGTATCAACAACATTAAAGAGGATCGCTTTATTTACAGTGAATAAAGTGCCCTCCTCACTGGCGATCATCTAGAACTGGGCCGCAGCAACACCTGACTTGTGTGTGTGCGCATAGTAGGAGAGATGAACCGGGAAAGCAGACAGTGGACCAAACCACTGTGAGGAAGGAGAGGGGGAACTCAACAGTTTGTTGGGCGGGCAACACTCGTATCGGAGGGGACATGTCCCCCCCCCTGTCCCCCCCGGGATTTACGCCCCTGATGGTGACATATCATATCGAGAGGCCTTTGCCAATATAAAGCCCAGTAGTAATGAACTCAAATGAGATTTTTAAAAAAATAAACACACACGCACTCATATCTATCGACCACCAATCTGAATAGCCTTGTCCTCAACAACCAACGGCAAATGACAGTAATTTTAAAAACACTGGAGTAGAGCCTTTACCTCCGGCATGATTTCGATTGACATATCACTGTCAAGTTTGGCTTCTGAAAGGTTGAGCCCAGGAGGACTATGATGAAAAGCGCCCGGAATATCAATTAAAAAGCGGAAGGAAAGAACAGAGCACACGCGGAAAAAGGAGAACAGAGCTCGGCTTGGGCTTCGCTGATTGGTTGTATACACATCCTCCTGCCCCCTTTGACCACAGGTTAAGTCATGGGAAGCGTGGGTGGCAACAGCAAGCAGAAGTAATTATTGTTCGGGGCCTTTTAATTTCAGTGGCATTTAAAATGATTAATCCTTTTCTAGAGCTCAGTCAGAGTACTTCATATTTTCATATCGGCCCCCGAGGAGTGACTCACTTCTGAATAGGTCGTCTCTCTCTCTCTCTTGATTGCTCTCTGTACGTTCAGACATTGGAGACGTAACGGCCGTGTTTGTTATTGACTGTGCAGATCATGCTTTAGCCGAGTGGTCGGAAACCATCCGCTAATGGTTGCCAGTCTTCACTGTTGTTCGGCCATTCAAAGCAATTCCCATAATTAGGAGAGCGCATTCTATAACCACACAAAACCCATTACTGAAATAGATTAGAATGTGGAGTACATCTGGTATAAATATGACTGTGTAAATGAGATCAGGTTTGTTTGACGTGGATCAATTCAGTTGCAGTTTTGTTGGTGAAATCAATGATTTGTCATCATTTAACAGAGGACGTGCACATAATTGTTGTCTGACATCATGCAACATTTGCTTTTTATGACGACTGTTTGAATGATGAGAATTATGTGAAGCAAGTAATCATCATTGCTTCACTATTGCAGAAATGCATTACGGAATGTAATAAACTGTATATTAAGAGCAGGCACCAAAAGGGTGACTAGTCGGTAGGCATGGGACGATAACCGTTTTCAAGGTATACCGTGGTTTGGAAAAGTCAAGGTTTTCATACCGCCAAAATTTTCTGCTATACCGTTCCTAAGGTATGTGTAAGATTTTTATTTACATTTTTTTGTTTTGTTCTTTAGGTGTAAATTGGAAGACATCTGTGTTTTTAAAACAAATGAAGACAGCAGAAGTTAATGATTCACTTGAATTATTCAGCCTGACACGTTTACTGTCCCAAAACATTTTAAATGTTTCTCAAAATAAAATATAATGTGTTCATGGGGGAAAAAGATTTTGTTTTTTACCCAGACATTTAAAAAGAATATATATTAGAGTAAACACAACACTGTCATACTGTGAAACCGTGATTATTTTATCCAAGGTTATCATACCGTCAGAATCTTATACCGGCCATGCCTACTAGTCGGTAAACTGAATCCTGCCCTTCAAGCAAAAACATAAATAAATGAATAATTTAAAATTTGAAAATGTATTCCTTGTTTGAACCTGCTGAACGAATTAAAATGTAACTCTTCACAATAAAGTTCCACTTGACATCTACATTGTCAAAAAAACAAAAACAATTATAGGTTATGCAAACTTACATTTATGTAAAATATGGACAAACCTAAAAATGTGGGTTAAAAGTCCTGATTTTACACAAATTTGGTTGAAATCAAAGTTGAACAACTGTGTGTGATAAAGTTTAACATTTTTTTCTGTAAGTAAGTATTTTACGGTACTTTAAAAATTGTCAAAAATGTCTCTGTCAGTGTTTTAAAACTATTATATTTGATTTACCAAAGTCACACAAATATCAATTTCACATCTGTCACATCCATAACGACACTTTTTCCTGTCAAAAATGTCAAATAAAATAACCAAATAATATAATAATAAACTATTTTTTTCCAAAGAGAAAACCCTTATCCGTTTGATTAGCATTATTTATTTTGGGTTGTGCATTTTAATTCAAATAATTTCTACAAAGTATGTTGTATACTGCAAACTCACAGACTTTATCAAATTTATTTTCCTCATTTAAAATAAAAAATAATGATATTTTTCTGATCCAATATCTCTGTGGTTAGTTCATTCATTCATTCATTTTCTTTTCGGCTTAGTCCCTTTATTAATCCGGGGTCGCCACAGCGGAACGAACCGCCAACTTTTGTTTTACGCAGCGGATGCCCTTCCAGCCACAACCCATCTCTGGGAAACACATCCATACATTCTCATTCGCACACATACACTATGGACAATTTAGCTTACCCAATTCACCTGTACCGCATGTCTTTGGACTGTGGGGGAAACCGGAGCACCCGGAGGAAACCAACGCAACCACGCGGTATATATATATATATATATATATAGACAAATTGAACATTTATTGACAAATTGGGCTAACTTTTGATTTAAAAAATGTATAAGTGCATTTTAATAGCATGTGAATCAACATTAACTATTAACAGCTGTAATTAACATTAAAAACATCAAATAAATAGTGAAACAAATGTACTGTTCATTGTTGTTTAATGCATTAATTATATCAGGAATTTTTTGCTAACAAGCTGATATTCTGAATCAGTGTGTAATAAAAATCTGCAGGCCGGATTTGAGAACCACAGCATTAACTAAAAGTTACAAAATAAAACCCAGCATTTATCAAGCAAAAATATAGCTTATTAACTTCTTTTATTTAAAACAAAATCAGAAATGTCAGGAATAATGAACACAGTAATATTAGGCATTTGGCAAATATATATATATATAATGCATTGTTAATACACAAAATAGAGCCTAAAATAGTAATTGTTTTCTTTAATTGCCATTTCTAAATAGTTAACCTTTTTTATTAGATTAAATTAATTGTTTTATATTATTTAATTTCTAACAGATAAAGATATAAAAGAAACAAAATGTCAAATTAGCAAAAGGATCCCACTGTAGCTTCCTGACTTGCCCCATATAGATTGATCAATTTTTCCAATATTTTTGGTATTTGTCTATTTATTCCTTCATCCATTAATTTACTTTTTAGCAGGTCTTTTGGATATGCTTACACGTGGAAAAAAATCTCTACTGATATAGTGACTGGGGCATATTTTTTTTTATCGACGAAATATGGATAACACTGACATCTAGTGGACAATAAGTAGAAATACCAATCACGTGCACACTTTCTGAATTTACACAACACAAATGTTTACTGAATTCAACGCTATATGAAAACAAAATAAATTCTTGTTCTAGAAATGCATAAACGTATTTAAAATAAATTATTATTGATTTTAAAATGTAAAAATACATTTAAAGTTTCAGCTGAATGCGGAGTCTAAAAAGTGAAGCAAACGAAGAATTTAATTTCTTTGTTATCAATTCAGGATTTAATACATATTTTTGAAAGGGGGTGAACTTCGAAAACAATAAAAACAACAACAGACATCGAGAGCTGAAGAAGCTTTCAGTCTAGCCCAGTAAAACTTTTAAAAAATGACGGGCAGAAGAGGGTGGTGGTAATAAATTGACAAAATCCCAACAGACATGTGGAGGAAGTCTGGCTCTACCATGATCTCTCCAGTGTGGCAAATCAAAAGCAAATTTCCTCCTGGGCAGCAGCAGACACGGACGAGCAGATACCTGCGGCCACCTCGGCCTCACTCCAAAGACTCGGCCAAGACAATTTCCCTCAAATCACCTCTCTATCTTAATCTGACAGCCCTCCTCGATTAGGAGGTGTGAAAATTACTTCTCTACCCACCAGCTGTCGTTCTGAAATTATCTTAATTGTACCATGATTATGCCTCTAAGCTCCTATGAGAGCAACCGTTGCATCCGTTAAAAACTACTAGCAAAGATGGGAAGACCTTCAAAGTGTAAGTGAACACCTTAGAAGCGCTGCTACACACACACACAGGCGGCAGCGAGCACCGTTTGCACACAAATACACTGGTACGCACTGACTATTTGACTATGCTAGAGAAGTGTATACATGTGTATTTCGATTATTTTGAAAACTCTTCCCCAAATCAGCTCATTAAATCAACACACATTAAACCAATATGGAGTCTACATGATCAAACAAGTAAACAACAATGAAAACAGAAAAATGTAGTTTACTTACAACAAACACCAGCACCAGAAGTTGTTCGAAGATTGAAGTTTGGTGTTATTTAGGCCTAAAGTTGTAACGTTATGTTAGCTTAGCTAACGTAGTTTCTTCTCCGTTGTTTTTTCCAGTTTGATAACAATATGGTTTGAGTAGGCTGTTTTTTTACATTCCTTACTTGAATGTTTAATTACAGACGACGTGCTTTCAAAAACACGACGGTTGTAACAACTGTGGAGAATATTACTTGAGATACGCTATATCCACCTGACACTAGGTGACGCTATAATAGCGCTTTTTGTGTGTTAAATTAAAACTTGTTTAAACATGATCCAATCTTGACCAATTAGCACAATTTGGACCAGACACGAGGCTTACATATTCACACAGCTTGTATTGCCAACATTGAACTTCTAAGAGCATCTTTCACAGGTAAGGATGTTTTGTTGGTTTTATGTGTTAATAGTTTATCGATGGTTTTAATGTTGTTAGCAAACACAGTCTTTTTATATTAGCCGCCTTCATGTTATCTCATTTCTGACAAGTAAAAAGCATAATTCATGATTGATGTCAACGGCTGCTGGTTTCTAACATTTTTCAGAATATCTATGTTGAAATTTGTGTCATGTTAATTTAAAGTATGGAAAGAGGAACTCATAAAAGTTAGGAACCAGTTGAGTGGGAGTAAATGGTTAGGAAATGTTTATTTATTATGTCGTTAGCGTCACGCAAAGGATTGGGGTTTGGAAATTGATTCGCTTAAGAGTGTAAGGTTTAAAATATGAAATGAATGTTTTAAGTGTTTTTGACCTTGTATGTTATTGTTGAGGAGTTCCAAAACCAAAATAACCTTTTATAATCCATAATGGGGGCAATTTAAAACTAACTTTTCCAACCTTGTTGCATCAGATCACTCTTCGAAATAACCTAACTGCATTATAAAAGGGGTCCCTTACAAAGAAAGTTAATAGTTTAAGTACTCCTTAAAAAGTGTGACCCTTTTATCTTGGTTTTTATTATTATTATTATTATTATTATTATTATTATTATTATTATTATTATTATTATTATTATTATTATTTCTACTTTTTCATTGAAGTTTTCAGGCAAATTTCCCATGTCATTACTTTTTACACAATGCCCTGTAGCACATTATCTATCGACATCTATTTGTCTTTTTGTAAAAATTACAGATGAAAATAAAACTCTAAACATAAAGGAATAGTTCGCAAAAAAATCGAAATTTACACACACTATTTTACTCTTGCTTAAGCGGTTCTAAACCTTGGAGTTTGTTTCTTCTTTTGAGTACAAAAAAGATATTTGCAAGATAGCTTAGTAAGAAAAACAAATAATAAAGAAGTCATTAGATAAACATTAGCCTATAACAAATGGTTCATTTCCGATAAATGTTATAAACGTTTAATAATGCAAGCCAACGTTTAATAATGCAAATCACAGAATACTTTTATATCCTTCTATCCGACAACGTATTCTTCATTTAAAATACATACGTAGTCTATTGTTTTAATAGTCGAATAAAATATAATTGTTGCGTTGGCCGGGAATCGAACCCGGGTCAACTGCTTGGAAGGCAGCTATGCTAACCACTATACCACCAACGCATGTGTAAAAATATAGAGCATGATTGCCCCACATTATTGTGATGCAGCCACAAAAGGTTGGCGAGCCACTACGTTAAGATTTAAACGTTAGTTGTGCATAACGTAGACGTGTGACCATCAAAGTTCAATGCAAATGGGAGACACTGGCTTGTGCAGAGTTAGCTATTTTTTACAGTCTATGGCTTAACCCCTACAGCGAACGAAGTTGGAGGGACTAACGTTACAAACATACATCCACGTTTAATGATATACACCCAGTAAATGTGTATCAAAGGCGCGTCACCACAGAGGCGTTGCTTTACAAATAAAGCAAACAGGAGCACGCATTGTTTTCCACTCCATAAACACAATCAAGCCTTAAAAGAATCTCTTTAAAGCAAAACAAAACAATACACGGTCACCTAATTTATGGAAAAAATGTAGAAATAAACATATAAAAGCAAGGGCTCGTCCGGGATTTGAACCCGGGACCTCTCGCACCCAAAGCGAGAATCATACCCCTAGACCAACGAGCCATGTCAGTGCTGTATTCTCAGGGCATTATGAGCACCACGTCATGAAATACAGATCATGATTCATTTTATTAGGTTAAGTAAGCTACGTTAGGCATCTCCGTCAGAGTAAATAACAAAAAAGCTATTTTCACCAGACATAAGTCATTATCTTAATCTTAATAAAACGCGCCGCCCAGTTTGCGTCGACTTTGTATGTAACGTTAGTCTACATGTACAAATACTTAAGAATCCTATTTGGTGTGAATCATACGATCTCGGTGACCACATTGAGTTTCATATATGTCGTATAGTAATTTGTTAAAATGGAAAAACCCTGGACCTACAATAGTATAAAATTCGAATGGAACTTTCATAAGGGCTTATTTTCACCTTGTTACGTCGTGGCCGGTTAGCTCAGTTGGTTAGAGCGTGATGCTAATAACGCCAAGGTCGCGGGTTCGATCCCCGTACGGGCCATGCAAATTTTGCTTAAGTTGAAAATGATTTTTGTCATGTGTACAAAACTAACTATTTGCAGAGCCGAGGTGACTATTCACTGAACGCATCAATAGTTTAATTTTATTTCTTTTACAATGTAACGCTAAATTTGAAAGAACTAAACTTGTTTTGCATCTTACATGTAAGCTGTTGAGCTACAATATTCAAATTATATATTTAATATTCTACACAAGCTCCCAACTTAACTCTGGGGGGGAAAAAACCTTCTGGCATCACATATAACTACACTATTTTATTATTTTCTTGTTTTTACAAGTTAAAGTTTATATTAAATTAGAGTACTGAAATTTAGCTTGCTCTCATTTTTTTACACCAGAAAAGGCTTGGATTTTTAACGGGGACATGTACTTTTTATATCCACTCTGTGTATACTTGGCATCATTTTTGAAGCTTGAAATGACTCCTTGGCTGCATCAAACTACATAGAGTAAAATGTAAACAGTAACTGCATATGATGGATAATTTACTATGAAGCTTACATGAGAGAATATAGAACACATTTGTTATGTGCACATTTAACAATCTCACTGTAAATTGCAAGTCATCCATGCATATATTTAATTGTATTTTTTAATTGAATTTTGCCTATTCTTTTACATGTACTGTGAATTTAATTGGCAAAGTAACTACAAATTCAAAGTAGCAACTATTTCAGAAACACAAATTCAGAGTACGCATTTAGACAGCAAAACCTATTTTCAAATATTCATCAAAGGTTATGAAGGCCAGATGGGTCTCTCAACATGGCCAATTTGACCTTAGCCAAAACCCAATGAGTCTCATAATGGTTACAGCAAAAGAAATCAGTCTCACAACAAGTCCAGATACATTTTCAATTTTTATTTTGCTTTTTGGACAGTTTATTTTCCAGTGTTATCCGTAATCGTTTCCTTTGTCGTTTTTGCATAATTCTTATAAGGCTATTTAAGAGGGCCACTGCTATGGTTTCAGACCAACCTGCATAGCAACTGGAAGACAAAAAGGGGCTGGACACTGACCCAATAGCAAGAATGAGTATCACATGACATTACTTGACATTTCATTGGCACAAAATGGTATTTTTTTCCTATTCGTTTCCTATTCTTCCAAACATTGTCATCATTAATAAACATGGTTTCTGAATATCAAAAACAAAACGAAGAAGTTGAAGCAGTTTAGTGTACATTTTAGAGACCTTGGGAACCTTAGGACTTCTACTGCCCGAGCGACTACATCCCTGGGACTTCCAAAGCAAATGGCAGTTTGAAAATACTCCTGTAGTGAGAGTCCCTCTTGTAGGTTGGAGAGTTGTAAAAGGCTGCACAGAACCACTTCCCATAGGCAGGGAACAAGGGACTGGGACAGACACAAGTGAAATGACAGCAACAAAATGGCTACCCTAGGGAACGAGGCAAAAGTACAGCTGGTTACCCATTTCCTATGAATGAATCTGACTTCAACCAGAAGCAACATCTTTCAGAGGTATACAGTATATTTTTCCCCAACCCCATTGCAAAGGCAACTATGAGACAGAGCAGCTTAATAAACCCAAAAAAATAACCTTTGTAATGAAAATGTTCCTTTTTGTAATGAAGTCATATCAAAAATCACTTAAACCTGGATTGTTACGGACCTGAAGCATGGTCAGGTGTACTTTTGTTTTCCTTCGATTTTTGATTCTCTAAGAATGCAAACAGGTTGCCTCATTTAGAGTAATTTAGGCCAATTTGGTATAGGCCACTATCATAAAGAGGAAAATGTTTACCACCTGTTTTGTTTTAAAGGGTCACTGAGAGAACCAATCAGGACCCTTATTAGTAGAATTAATTTGAGCATAAGAACTGTGCCGATATATTGGGGTCAGATTAAGTGGTCGGTCCACATCCAAATGGGTCAAAAGGAGGGTAAAAGTAAGGGAGAAAACCAGGAGGTTGCAATAAAACCACTGAAGGAGACTCATTTCAAAAACGTTTGGGTCCCCACGGAGATGCTCTCGCTGCAGCAGCCACAGGTGCACCAAAACTGGGGAATTCCTCAGAACTGCTCATATCTGGAGCCTAAAAACAGAAAGATTAAACTCTATTAGAATCATACATGCATCTCTGGCTAACTTTGAACAATGTTGACACTTTAAACAAAACATCAATTTCCCTGACTTTCAGAGACTAAAAATGTAGAACCTCCATGACATCCAATGAATGGAAAAACAAGTTTCTGCTGTGCTCCTATATAATATATAACAATGTAAAAATGTGTTCTTAGCTCGAATGTGATTTTGCATGAAAAGCTACTTTAAAAACAAATAATTCACTTCAGATTTTTAATATAACGTCACTGTACATGAACTGTTGCTGTTTGCGTGACTGAAGGCATTCCTCTCCCATCTTTGATGGCTCCATAGCTTTACAAAATCTACATTTAGCTGAAATGTCTTTTTAAATTAAGTGGTCATTTTGAATCCAAATCTCTTTATCTACATTAAATTAAAATTGTTATTAATTTGCTAATATAAAACGTATTTACTAATATAAATTATCAGAAAATTATTATCTGCATTTGACTTAAGTGACTGCCAGCTGTGAGTGTGAAAGAAATACAATGGAGCTCAAACACAGCCTAACCATAAGCATGAAACACGTTTGATAGAGAAAATAAATAAATAAATATATATATATATATAAATATATATAAATATATATAT
>CAIGQQ010036459.1:2232415-2242973 GCA_903798035.1 Danio albolineatus | reverse complement strand
ATATATATATATATATATTTATTTATTTATTTATTTATTTATTTATTTATATATATAAATTGCTCTTACAATTCAGATTTTTTATAGTATATGTATTATTTCCTGTACTTTTACCATAAACCTACATATCAACCATTTGGTAGATGCTTATGTTTTAGAAATTATAATAAGTGTTGAAACAAAATGCATTGAGTGTGTTAACTAGCGACATTAGTAGTTAAGAAATGCAATCCAAAACATTTTTGTGGGGTAGTTAAAGAGTCAATATACTGTGTCAAAAATATGTTGCTTTATACATATTCATTTAGTACTGAAGTACTGAATATGCATATAAGACAAACACTTTAGTGCTTCTTTTCACTGTGTCTGAATTTCATTGCCATATGTTATAACATGTTTATCAGCAAAAAATAAAAAGGTTTTTGTGCGTGGCATGAATGCTGTACTGAAATAATTGGTTGTTCGATTTAAACTAAAAAGAGATTTTATGGTCAATTCTCCCTTTAAAATAAAATAATAAGAATAAAAATGTTGTTATTTAGAGATATTTTTCCTACTAAGATACAGTTAACATGTTAATTTTTGATGGAAAATCTGCGTTAATTCACCAAATATTTATTTATTTTTATATTTTGTGTTAACTTTTTGGAAGGTGATATAGTGTTAGTGATAAATATAAACATATATGAAAAATATTTATTTTATGCATTATTATTTTATGCAAAATGTTTATAAATTATACCTTTATTAATTGTTTTTTTTTTCAAGAAATTCTTATTAGTAGTGGACAGTAGAATTTTTTCCATGGCTGAACTTAAAGTCACTTGACTGAAATATCAAAATATAAATCAGATATGATCAAATGTAAATCATCAAAATAAACTGTTAGCAGAAATTAAGTAGAGAGCTTATGTTGCAATAAACTGACAGAATTTCTAAAGGGCAGCAATCAAAATAAAGTGTTACCAAACAATAACATGTATTTGTGTAGGATTATGTAGCATCTGGTGTTTCTTTTCCCATGTAGACATGTTCAAGATGAATCTTGCTTATCTTCCATCTGTTGTGTCTTGAAACAGTTTTTAACTGTGATTAAAGGCAAACTGGGTTTGCTGTGGGCTTTTTGCAGCACTGACTGCATTGCTTTTTTCAGGATTATTTCATATAGAGGAAACGTGGACTGCTCACTTTAATGTGTTTGTGCTTGTGTTGTGACTGGGCTTATAAACTTATTTCTTTTTAAGTCATCTTTTATCTCTGCTAATTTATCAACAGGTTTACCTTAATAAAAGGGAAGATTGTAGATTCAGGTGATGGTTGATCTTAAAGCGATGTAGAGAAAAGTAAAAAATACCTGAAAAGTATTTTTAAAGAACATTAAATATATAAATACTAATAATTGTATGTTAATACTTGATTCAAGTTCGTAGAAATTAAAATGTGTTTTTCTAAGTATATTTTACTTGCAATTGTTTGTTATGTTTACAGTGATTACTTTGCAGAAATATGAAGGCAATGATGTACAATTAAGTACAACCAACTAAGTTTTCTGATACTGGTGTTCCCAGCATGCACCTAGGAATTTTGCTAATTGCAAAGTTTTTCACATTTAGTCATTTAGCAGACGCTTTTGTCCCAAGCGATTTACAATTGAGGAGGCATTCTGTGATAAACAAGAATAGGCAATACACACAAGAAGTGCTAGTTATACAAAGTAACTTGTTTGTGCTCAGAGAATTTAGTGCTAGAGTAGAAGTGTTTTTTTTAGAGAGAGGGAGAGAGAAAGTGGCCTTGGTTTTATTATCCTGAGTTAAGATGTTTTCGGAAGAGATGAGTTTTTAGTTGTCTTTTGAAGGATACAGTGATTTCGCAGTCTGTGTGAGAATGGGAAGATCAGACCATTAGTCTGCAACATTGAATGTAAAGGTTTTGGAAAGGGCTTTTCAGTAGTCATTGTGTTTGCTTTTGAGAAGTAACAATCTGTTTTATGACTTCTGGACTTCTTTTTCATCTGAAAATTACATAGTTACACTTGCTACTTTTACTCAAGTGTACAACTTTTACGCACACTTTTACTTTATGATTTAGAGTAAAGAAAATACTTTAAATTTATGATTAAATTAAGTGCCTCAATGTTTGAGTAAAACTTACAAAGAGGGCATAAATGTACCTGAAACAGAGTACTGCAAATAAACAATATACAACATAACAGCAAATTTTTACTCTATTCCATACCTGAAATTTACTTTTAAAACATCTGTCTAAAAAAATAAGTAAGATTTATTTTTATATCCCTATATACTGTAGCTTTAAACATGCCCCTGACATTTACTGTTTGTATATCAGCAACTTACAACATGGACGCAATGTCTTTTTATTTTTGTGCAAAATAACAAAAGAAATACTAAATATAAAATGGGATGACTTCATTTGAATTCATGTTCTTCTGCTGTCTTCCCTACATTTTTAGTCATGGAGAGATTTATGGAAAGTGGGAAATTTCCAAATTCCTTTAAGTGACTTAGTAAAAGCTCAAGGATACATTATTACCTCGACTCAATTTAGTAAGAATGTCTCAGATGATATAGTTGAGTTGATTGCAAGCGGAGACATGTGTGACCGGACTGCCTCAGATGGGAAAGGTGGGAAATCCCAACAAAAGCTCTTTTCACTGCATGATCCAGTTGTTCCCGCAAAAAGGAAATTGTTAATGGGTTTGTGTGTGGGGGGAGGAGGGGATTGCCCTTTTTTGGTGGTTTACAAGGACTTTACTATTGCTTATTTTGATTTTCTCGGACACATAAAGATAAGTGCGCAAAGATCTCTCTCTAACAAACACAGACACACTATACTCCATATAGAAAGCTTTTTTTTACACAGCAACTGATGATCAACAGTAAAAATAAAAGATTCGACCTCTTCCAAACAAGTAAAACCACCAACAATCAAGAATGCATAATTACACGGTGTCATGGGTTTGCTGTCAAATGATGTCATGCTAATGGCATTCAATAGGGCAAAAACTATGGAAGCATATGAGTAGCATAATTCATTTTTAAATGTAATATGTAAAACGGCAATCCAATATGTGCAATATCCAATATCCAATATCCAATAATGGCAATGTATTTCTGTATTTCTATTGCATTTTCCGAGACCTATGTGCAATGTTTGGTGCAGAATGCAAATGAAAATTCAATTAAATCAGTTGAATTTCTCATTTCAAGCACAGTTTTAATATGTAAATCCTATCCACATTTTAATGCTTTATAAGTAGCAAAATTAAATTGAAAATGCAAAACACAAACTGAATTTAATGTGTATAAAGTACAAGCAGAAACTGTAGCAAAATAATCATTTAAATGATATCTGTCCTAAATGCATTTACATTCACGTTTAGGAAACGCAGGATTACATTTTCAGCATAACACAGTGGGATGTTTGTAGCAAAATTCAATTTGAAATGTAATACACAAAACGATAATGCAATATGTTAAATGGCAATGTATTTTTAATCTATTTCAATGCCTATGTGAAATGTTTGCAGCAAAATGAAAATGAAAATGAAAAAAAAAATCCATTTTCATTTATTACATCGCGACGAATGAAAGGCGATGTGAAATTTAAAATGCATTCCTGCTGACCACGCCCACATACGGCCGCCGTTGCTGCAAGCCGTGGCTGTAGCAAGGACTATTTGGGACATTTGGCAGCATAAACATGGCAAATCTGTTTCTCAGCTGGTTTGTAAAACTGCACTAACCCTTAAATGGGAAATACGTTAGAAATCCAATGGCTCTCCTAGCTCAGTAAAGGTTTTAGGTTTGATATTCGCCAGACACTGGCGCACGCAGTTTTAGGGATCATCTGCGAATTACATCGACATAACCAAAATGCACAGTAACACAAAGAAGAAGAAAAATACAGTAGGGTGAATCACTGTAAATATTTTTCTAAGGTTTTCGTGTACTGTACATACATTAATAGAAATATTGGGAAAATCCCTCCTGTAGTTAGTCAGTTTAGTCCCTAGGAAGGTGATTGCACATTAGAACGAGAAGCTTACATGTAGGTGAAATATTGTAATAATCTTTTCCTATATATTTGTGCAGTGTATACATAAAGGGGAACATGTGAAAAAAAATCGCAGAAATGTAAGGCTCTGGTTTCTGTCTGTTCCTGCATTGTTTCATTGTGTGTGGAATTCAACAATACTTCATTCAATACTACTATTTATTTTTATAAGCTTATTAATTAAACAAAAAAGTAACATGCATTGCATTTTTTAAAAGTAATTCAAATATTATAACTTTTTTTTTTTAAATAATGTGTTACTTTACTCGTTACTTAGAAAAGTTGTAAAATTACATAACTCGCGTTACTTGTAATGTGTTAACCCCAACACTGCATATGACTCTTATAGTACAGACACATCAAAGTTTTTTTTCCTAATTAATGAGATTATTTAAAGGCCATCTGGGCCATAATGCTGAACCATCCCTTTTCAGAGGACACAAAACTGATTTTCTTTTTTCCTGAGCTATTATTTAAACTCCTCTTTCTCTCCAGAAATATTACGACGAGACTTGATGTAGCAATAACATTCAAACGTTATATTTTTCAAATAATACCTTCTTATTATTACAGACATTACATTATAATTACATTATAAACACTTGTTGCTCTTTATTGATGTAATTGCTTCCATTGCCCTCATTTTGTTAGTCGCTTTGATTGTAATTAGCAGCTGAATGATTCACTGTAAATATATTTATTTTATGAATTTATAAAGTTTATATTCTTGAAATTAACATGCTTTTCAAATTTCACCAGCTGCTGAAATCACAATTCATCAATTCATTCATTCATTCATTTCCTTTTCAGCTTAGTCCCTTTATTAATCTGGGGTTACCACAGTGAAATGAACCACCAACTTATGCAACATATGTTTTACGCAGCGAATGCCCTTTCAGCTGCAACCCATCACTGGGAAAGATCCATACACATTTACACTCATTCACACACACACACATACATTACGGAGAATATAGATTACCACATTCACCTATACCGCGTGTCTTTGGACCTGGAGGAAACCCAAGCAAACACAGGGAGAACATGCCACTTGACCCAGCTGAGGCTCAAACAAGCGACCTTCTTGCTGTGAGGCGATCGTGGTACCCACTGTGCCACCATGATGCCACAATTCCTCAGTATGTTCATAATATACTATATTGCAGTTTTGCAAATACTGCACTTTTTCATAGTTTGGCCGGAAATGCTGTGAATGGTTTGCACACGCATATACATATCACTTATCATCAAGTAATAGAATGCTTTCTATTGTGGAAAAAGTACACTTAAGCATGCATTTAAAAAAGAGTGCTTATTATAGAAATGATAGACTTCGAACAATCAGGCCAGGCATGAAGATGAAGGGAGGTTAAATGGATCCAGTTCGAGGTGCTCTGTAAGACATAAAAACTCTTAACAACAGTGTGCTAAAAGCAAACAATACCAGATGAAGAAGAAGAAACTGAAGGCAGTAAACAGGCAGTGTAACCGATGATCTAAATAAGGAGCATGTGGAGATAATCAGTGAAGCAACAAGTAATTATGACAACAAACGCAAACATTCTTACAAACCATGACAACGGAAAGGAATCACATGAAACTGAAAGCTGAATGTGGCAATACGTAGCACATGAAGAGTTTGTTTGCAAACAGATAACTCTTAGTCATTTTCAGATATTGTTTTTATGTTGCGCATTGAAGAGTACAACTGCAAAACACACACACACACACACACACACACACACACACACGCGCACAATTTATGGAAATAACTAAAACTGAATCTTTTAGTCATTTTCAGGAGTCATGTTTTTTTTTCATTGAGTATAGGGTATATGCAGAGCTAGTGTTTCTTTCCATACTGATAAACTTTCAGTGAATGGTTACTATGAATTTTTTCACAGCATTGAGGTTGTAATGCAATTAAAATATAATCAGTTAAATAGACTTCAGCATTCATCTACTTGTTGTAAAACAAGTTGAAAAGCCTTTTACATGTTCGCACCATCAGGATCAGCAGGCTAGTGCAGAAACTCAATTGAAACTACTGGGGTAAAATAATTTTTATATTTTAAAGACATGGCGTGGGGCGCCACGGTGGCCTAGTGGTTAGCACGTTCGCCTCACAGCAAGAAGGTCGCTGGTTTGAGCCCCGGCTGGGTCAGTTGGCATTTCTGTGTGGAGTTTGCATGTTCTCCCCGTGCTTGCGTGGGTTTCCTCCAGGTGCTTTGGTTTCCCCCACAAGTCCAAAGACATGTGGTATAGGTGAATTGGGTAGGTTAAACTCATAAGTCCATAGTGTATGTGTGTGAATGTGTGTGTGTGGATGTTTCCCAGGGATGGGTTGTGGCTGGAAGGGTATCCGCTGTGTAAAAATATGCTGGATAAGTTGGCGGTTGATTCCGCTGTGGCGACCCCGGATTAATAAAGGGACTAAGCCGAAAAGAAAATGAATGAATGAGACATGGTGTGGAATTTTATTTTATTTAATGCAGTGTTTCTTGCACATTTAGAGACCCGCTTTATATGGTATATCAATCAGGCAGTGAAGATCATTGATTTTGAAGGAAAACAGACCTTTATTGAGCAGATTTTGTAACGGCACACAGTTTACCAGAAGTGTTTGACCCAGGTTACTAAAAAAGAAAAGTCCTTCTGCCTATACCTTATAGAAGTATCATTAGCAAAAACTTCTGAAAAATTATTGCTAAACTCTTCTCATCAAAATAAGTGTACTTTTTTATAAACGTGTAAAAATAATGAAACAGTAAATGTTTAGTTTGATATTATTAAGAATACTTTTTGTAAGTGTCTTTATCTACACTGTAAAAAAATATATATATATTTTACAATCTATTTCCAGCAGCTGGGGTAAATAACGGATAATAACGGAAAATACGGGATATTAAATTACAGAAATTTACCAGAAATATAAATGTAAGGAAATTTCTGTAATATCTGTTATTTTACGGTATATTTCAGTAATTTCAGTAATTTAATAATCATTATTTTACGGGGGGGTTTTCAGCCCCCCCAGCTGCCAGAAATAAACTAAAATATGGATTTTTTACAGTGCATAAGTGATCTTAAAAGGATAGTAAAATGAACACAGAATTTACTCACCCTCAAGTAACTCTAAACCTATCTGAGCTTCTTTCGTTATATTCAGAAAATATAGCTGTATTGCTATCTAATGTTTCAATATAATAAAATAAGCTGAAACCCAGTGGAACAAGTGGAGCAGGCGTAAAGTATGACAGTTTTTTTATTATTTTAAGTGGCCTTTAATTATATAGTATAAATATAATTTATGCTAAGCATTGTGTTACAAAACAATGAGGTTGTAGGTTCAAAACCAGCATCGGGCAGCATTTACGACTTTCTGTGAGGTTAGCATTGTTGCCTCACAGCAAGGTCACTAGTTTTGAGTCCCAGCTGGGCCAGTTGGCCTTTCTGTGATGATTTGCATGTTCTCCCCATGTTTGTGTGGGTTTTCTCTGGGTGCTTCGGTTCCCCTACAGTCCAAAGACATGCAGTATAGGTGAATTGAACTAAATTGGCTATAGTGTATGTGTGTGATTGATGTTTCCCAGTAGCGGGGTGCAGCTGGAAGGGCATCCACTGTGTAAAACATATGCTGGATAAGTTGGTGGTTCATTCTGCTGTAGCGACCCGTGATGAACAAAGAGACTAGCCAAAGGAAAGTGAATAAATGAATGAATGAAAAAATTCTCACTGCATACACAAAAAAGCACACTTCTGCAGATTTTACCCACTGAACAGTTGCAGGGAATGTTCTATCAATCAAAGAATCTTTTATTTCTATTTTCCATACAGACACGTTATTTAAAACAATCTGCCAAAATTTGCACTGCCAACTAATAAGTAGTGTTTCTGCTTCAATCTGCTCTTCCTTAGAAGCGTCTGAAGGTCATGCCAGGGCCTGATGGACACAGTGATTTGAATCCTTGCAAAAACCTTGCAGTGCCTGGATCCTTCTGTGCCCCTAAACCTTTATTTAAGGGTGAGAAATGGCACAGAGCTTCAGACTTTATTTTGAGGAGAGATGCTCAGGAGAAGATCCACCGCCGCTGGGCCAGTCAGCACTCCACACCAGCGACACAAAACATACACCAAAGAGCTGCTAATGAAGGTCTCCTCAGTCCCATGAGGATAAAACCAATCCCGAAACCTCGTCTGCTGAAGTCACAGTCTCATGCTGACCAGCCGCCATCTCTCAACATGGATTGTTTTGCATCTGCATCAGGTAAAACACACAGAATCTTTGAACGTTACACTACCTGGCTGCATTTATTTATTATAATGTGAAAGAAAATATCCATTGGCCAGTGAATTGTTGCCTCTGAGAGAAGTGTTAAGTTGTCAGGAGCATCACTGCTGTGTCTTTTGCTGCTGTAGCTCATCTGCTACAAGGTTTCATGTGCAATGTGTTCAGAAGTGCTCTTTTGCATAACATTGATTATACCCAGTGGTTATCAGAATTATTGTAACCTTTTCAGAACAATATTTCTCATGGGTTTTTCGCCTTTATTGTACAAGGCTGGGTTTCCCAATAACGATATATCTTGGCACTTAAATGTGTATACACATGCAAGGTTACAAACATTCTTTGGAACTTCATGTGCATTACTGCATTGTCTGCCATATGTGTCTGTGTTTAATTCTGTGTCTGTGTTTCATTGTTTGTCCTGTGTCTGAGCATGTGGCTCAGTCTTTGTTCATGTCTCACATGTGCTATTCTGTGTTTGTGTCTGATGTGCTATTCTGTTCGACCCGCCTTGCTTCCCTTTACCACACCCCTTGGGTAGCCCTTATCTAGTTCTCGATTGTATAAGTGTCTTCACCTGTTCCTTGTGTGCTTTCCTCCCTTTTTATTGTTCTATTTTTCCTCGTGTCTTTGCTTGTTTCTTTTGTGCTTTCTGCTTGGTATATGTTCCTTTGTGCATTGTTCCTAAGCTTCAAGAATCTCTACACCTTGTCTAGTTTATACTTTTATTAGTATCCTTGTCTTATGTTATTCCTTTTATGATTTTGTTTTCTCTTAGTTGTTTATTGTTGTCGTGACGTTTTAATTTTCTTTGGTTTATTTTGTCTAAATATATTCAAAATGTGTGATTATTTCATGTTGTTTTCCTTTTAGTTTTATCATTTAGTTATTTTGATTTATTGTTTCATTTTCTAGTTTCTCTCCCCTGTTTCTCTGTGTATGTTTGTCTTGTATCTTGTTTCTGTTGCCTTGTCCTGTCTTTTGCTGCCACCTGTAAAATCCTGGCTGCCAATTTCTGCTGGACTGGTATAGAGTCAGCCATTGTCTCTAGACTGTACTATATCCAAGGCCTCAACCAGATCCTTCCTTATCAGCCACATTGTTTTTCAACAACTGGAATATTCAGTTCAAATATATTAGAGACCATTTTAAATATGCTTATTTGTGGCACCAATGATCATATCACATAATCATAATCGTTTAAATCTTCTCTTTTCATCGTGACCCTCATTTCACTTCAGCAGATCTTCTTAACCATGTCTACATGCTTAAATGCACTGATTTTCTGCCATGTGGTCGGCTGATATATTTGTATCAACAAGCAGTTGATTAAATGTACCTAATAAAGTGAGTGTATTTGAAAAGTATACTGTCAATTTCTGAAAATAAACTCCCAGTAGATTAACATGGACTGCTTCCTACTGCTATAATGGCAGATCTGAGCAAATCTGGCAAACATTCACCAGTCTGTTTCCACAGATGGGATGAATAATGACACTCATTTGGAAAACTGGCACATTCAACCAAAAACTACCTCACATAAATCAAAACGGGTCCCTCCAAGCATACCTGTACCTGCCAGGCCCCTTCCCAAAGAGCCAGAGCAAATGATCTCAGTGATGGGTGAGTGTTCATTTAGCTGTGCTGTAATGATTTAAAGTTGCTCCTTATTACTTTTCGACTTTGACTTTTTTCTTCAGAGCCAAAAACCCAACTACCGCCATACAGAGAACGAAAAGCACGTTTTATTACATTTTACATTTTGCTACTTTTACTTGTTATTGCAACGGACCCTTTTTCACAAGTCTGTTATGACGTATTTAACAGTCATCAGCATCTTAAATCCTTGAAAGTTTTTAATATTTAATTTTTTTTTTAAAACGTATCAACATTTATATTTATTTATGTATGTATTAAATCATCTTTGCTTCAAATTACAAAAAAACTAATTCCTGCTTGTGCAAGGCATTTCTAATGCAGCATCAATGGGACAGGACAGTAAAGGGGTCTATTACAATAACTAGGTACTAACCCTGAACATACCACTAAACATAACCTATGTAGTTATTATTTATGTTACAAAAACAGCAATAGCAGCCATAAATATATATATATATATATATATATATTAGGGCTGTCAAAATTAGCGCGTTAACGCACGCCGATTAATTTGAAATATTAATCGCGTTAAAAAAA
>CAIGQQ010036459.1:2215408-2230408 GCA_903798035.1 Danio albolineatus | reverse complement strand
TCTTAAGGCTAAAGGAGATTGCTCTCCCAAACTGTTTACTAGCTCTCATATGGAAATGTTCTCAATGCTCTTCCACATGAAGAAACTGACTGAAGTAGATCGGCCACTTGAAATTGTAGCAATCCCAGCTGTTTCCAATGGAGAGATTCCAGCGGATATTTCATCTATGGTAAAAAAACAAGAAACAGAGATGGAGAATCTCCATGAAAGTTCTCCAATGACTCCAACAATGCTTCCTCTTCCTGGTTTGGTGGACAAGCTGATAAAAAATCCTTCTAACAAAAACTTCATGTGTGGTGATAATATGAAAAGACCTCTGGAAAAGCTATGGCAAGAGCGAAGCATCGTAAGAAACTGTGGAATACTAAGTCGACTCAATATGGAGCAGCTGAAGCTTCAAGAGGTACCTTAAACTTTAATAATAACGGAAACACTTCATAAGCTGTTTTCATGACCTCAACTCTGTTCTCTCTCAATATTCTTTGCTCTGGCTTGGTTTCATGCCCCTTCTCCAGCATCTCTATGAGGTTGTCACAACCGAGCAGGTTTATCTTCAAAGCTTGGCCATGACTGTGGAACATTTTCAGGAATCTTCAGTTCTGAAAGAGGCTCTGGCACCAAGAGACAGAAAGTCATTGTTTTCTAGCATCGCAAAGATCAAAGAGGTCAGTGAAAGGTAAGAACCAGGTCTTGTTATCTGTTTTTTTAAGAAATTACAGTGAATAAATGTACAAAAGTGAAATGAATGCAATCATATTTCATTCCTTCCTACTTGTGTCTAATTTCATATTCAGAAACAATAATACTGGAGCTATATATGCAACTCCAAATCAGAAAAAGTTGAGACATTATGGAAAACACAAAGAAAGTAGTATTTTCTAATTTTACTTTGACTTGTATTGCTTTGGAGACAATACAACAAACATTATTTAATCTGTTCCTCATGATTTTTATGTATTTATGTATTTGTTTTTATTTATTTTTTATTTTTTTCAAAATAAACACCTTGTGGAAAACATGCTGTAGAAAACACATTGTGGAAAACATTCCAGTTTGGGTTCTTGCAAAACCTTTTTTAAAAAGTTGGAACAGAAGCAATTTAGGACTAGTAATCAGTTAAATTGGTTAAATAATAATGTGATCTTAAAAATGTGATGTCAACAGGTGATTGTAATTATGATTTAGTACAAATGCATGCAAGTAAGGTCTAGTCCTTTAGAAGCAAAGATGAGTCGAGGATCGCCAGTTTGCCAACAAATACGTGAGAAAATTATTGAAATGTTTAAAAACAATGTTCCTCAATGAGAGATGGGAAGACTTTCGACATTTGACCTTCAACAGTGTACGACATAATTAAAAGATTCAAGGAATCTGGAGGAATTTCAGCGCGTGAAGGACAAAGGTGCTATCCTAAGCTGAACTACCATGATCTCCGATCCCTCAGGCGGTACTGCATCAAGAATCGTTATTCGTCTATAAACGACATCACCATGTGGTCTTCTGGGATGGACCATCACACAGAGGAAATGTGTAATATGGTCAGATGAATCAGTATTTTATTTGATTTTATTTATTTTTATTTTTTTGGAGAAATGGATGCTGTGTGCTCCGGACCAAAGAAGAAAAGGATCATGAAAACTGTTACCAACAACACGCCCAAAAGCCACGGTCTATCATGAAATGGGGTTGTGTCAGTGCCCTTGTCAAAGACAAATTGTTCTTTTTTGATGGCATAGAGTACATAGAGATTTTGGAGCACAATACTTCTTTTCCAGGGACGCCCATGCATATTTTAACAAGACAATGCAAAATCATATTTGACACATATTACAAAGTCCTGGCTGTGAAGGAAGAGGATACTTGACTGGCCTTTCTGCAGTCCAATATAGAATGTGTAATGCGTTTTGAAGCACAAAATGCAACAATGAAGTTGTTGAAGTTGCCCCATACTGTTGCCCACCTTAAGACTTGTTTGCAGGAAGAATGGGGAAAAAATTACACCTGAAACCGTTCATCACTTGGTGTCTTCAGTTCCTAAACGTCTTTTTAGTTTTGTGAAAAGGAACAACATTATAAAGCTGTAAATGCTCTACTGCTCCAACTTTTGAAATGTGTTGCAAGAACCAAAATATGTATGTGTTTATTTTGAAAAAAAAAACAACAATAAAAATCATGAGGAACACATTAAATCAGGTTTGTTTTATTGTCTGCAATGAAATACAAATGAAAGTAAATTTAGAAATCCCTTTCTTTTTTATATGCATTTTTCATGCTGTCCCAATTTTTTCTAATTTGGGGTTGTGAATATTTATATATACAGTGTGGGTGTGTGTGTGTGTGTGTGTGTGTGTGTGTGTGTTTGCGTGTGTGTGTGTGTGTGTGTGTGTGTGTGTGTGTGTGTGTGTGTGTGTGTGTGTGTGTGTGTGTGTGTGTGTGTGTGTGTGTCTGTGTGTGTGTGCGCGTGTGTGCGTGTGTGTGCGTGTGTGCGTACGTTCGTGTGTGTGTGTGTGTGGTGTTAATGTGTGGTGTCAAATAAATAAAAAAACAAACACTGAAAACCAGAGAACAGGACTATAAATATTTTAGCTTTGCCGTTACCTTACTCTTAAATGATGAACTAAACTCTTAAATGATTATGTAATAGCGGTATTACTTCATATAAATACATGGCTCCAATGTAGCTGGACAACTGAGCCACATTTAAAAATATAGAAATGTATTTGCAAAATATTAATTATGCAGCACTTTTAAAATACAAGCGATTATAATCAGGTCATAATGAAACAAATATTTATAATAAATGATATAAATGTTTTAATTGTCTTTAATCTTAGTTAGTTGGTTCTGAGAAAAAATCTTTAGCATCATACATATATGACATAAGACGAAGTTGTATATAATGCAATGAAATGTGTGCATTCAAAGGCAAAATTCTCCCAAAAACAGTTCTGTCATTTTTTTATACTCACGCTCAAGTTGTTTCTTTCATCTGCTGAGCATAAACAAAGGTATTCTGAAGAATTCCGGTTACCAAAATATAAAAATAACAATAATAATACAGAAGTCAATGGAAGTCCATTTGGTTACCCACATTTTTTTATATTCAGAAATAAAGCAGTAAAAGAAACTTCATACAGAATTGGAAACCCTGGAGGGTGTGTAATTGAAAACAGAGTTTTCAATTGTGAGTGAACTCTCCCAGTGCCAAAAGTGTCCAAACGCTTTTTGAGGCAACAGTATTGCTGATACTGTAAGCATTAATTGCATGATTTTTTGATTTTTGTGACGCATCTGTGCAAATTCTTTTCATAGCTTCATGGATGCAATGCTATTGGCGCTGTCTTCAAGTGTGTTCTGCGATGGAGTCTGTGATGTTGTACACCAGTATGCACTTGGACCCTTTGATGCTTATATAACTTACATCCGTAATATGCCCTATCAGGAACAGACATTACACAACCTTGGGTAAGTAAATGAAGTTTTTAATGTTTAGTTATCATGGACATTACCACTCGAACTAATAAAGCAGACATTGTGACTGTTTTTAAATTTTTAGTGGAATAATTGTTGTCATTTGCTACTACATAATTATTTTATCAAAACAAAACAAAGAACAGAGAATTTCTGAGTATTTCTGAGTATGTTTGAACCTGTAATTCGCTACAACAGTGGGTTCTGTGATCTACAGCACATTTTACATTCTATGGGCTATATTTTAACAATCTAGGTGCAAAGTCTAAAGCGCATGACTCAAAAGCATTAAGGGCATGTCTGAATCCACTTTTGCTATTTAAAAGATGGAAAAATATGCTTTGCATCCTGGTACAACAGAGTTGTGCTTATTCTCTTAATGAGTTATGGGTGTGTTTTGAGCATAACATGCATTAAACCAATAAGAGTCTCATCTCCCATTCCCTTGGCATCATTCCATGGCACATTTGCTATTTACATGGTGGACTTTATAAGTTGAAAAACTGAACGCTTCATTAGCGAGAAAACAGTTGAATTGACCATCTGCATAAGGATAAAGATTGAGCCTCCTCCATTTGACCTTTTTACTTTCTCTTTACTCTACTTTTACTCTGTACTTTACTCCTTTACATTTGTGAATAAAGAAACGGTTTGTACACACTCCACAAGACATCCATTAGCCTTCATATTTAATTTCATTTGTTAAACGGAAAGATTTTTTTAAAACTATTTCTAAATTCAGTACCAATTTCTAGAAAAAACTAATAAATGAACAATATCAATGAAGTTTGGTCAAAAAACTGATTTACATCCAAACACACCTCTTATGCTTATGCCCCATATGGTGATGCATACGTCTCTGAAACCCAACAGGTGGATAAGTCCGAACTAGTTTTTATTAAAACAAATATAAATACACATATAATAAATAATACTCCTTATAATAATAACAAATGCAAATTGTCATGAATAAACTGCTTGAAAATAATTATTTTGGTACAATTAAATTTTTTTTTTCATATGTAAAGATATTTGTGTGTTGCTCTACATCCTCTGTGTATTAAGGAAAGTATAAACATTTGGACCCACATAGGCACATAACTAATGCACTCTGCGCTGCACTTTAGACCAGCTTTTAGTTGGTCAATGGCACAGTCTATTTCAGTTCCTCAAAATAGCATTGCTCCAACAATGCGCCTTAACACACTTCCTTTATAGACCAGAACACCCATGAGCTCACAAAGTGCCGCAAATGAATTTGCTATTTAAATAACGTGGCACAATACCTGAAAATTAGGGTATGCACTTGTCTGAAAATAGCAACAAATCGCACAAAACACGTCTTGCACCTTATTGCTCCAGGTGGATGATAGGGCCAATAAAGTTTTTATTTTGTTTTCTGAATTTTATCATTACACACACTAACATAACAAATACATTTATGCATATAGATTACAGTGGAGGAGACTCATGATTGTTTTGAATTAATGCAGATCATTATTATGTCCAAAAGTCATGTAGCCTATTGAAAAAAGGCATTAATTTTATAAATATATGGAAATGTTTTATCCACATTTGTTGGCATTTAAATTTTTTAAAACAACATTTTCACTGCAATAAAAAAAATCTTCAGAAACACATCTTCAGGGTCGGCAGCTTTTACGCAATTAAATACACTGTTAACAATTTCCTGTAGAATCTACAGTAACAGACAGCGGTTTTAATTACCCAGCAAAACTACTGTATTTACGTTTACAGCACCATTTATCTAGCTGTATATGTATTTGCAGTATAGTATATATTTACTGCACAATATCAGTACTTTTCACGATGTAACTTTAAAATACAGTAACATACTGCATAACTGTCCTATGGTAAAATACAATTTATATTACAGTTAAATACTGTGTAATTGACAAAAAAACCCAATGCATTACCAGAAACATTATAAAATGTAACAACAGACTCAAAACTTCATTCTAAAACCGCAACAGATACTTCAAATATAAGTACCGCTCTTTATCACTTTATATCAGTCTATAAATCAGTTTAGTACGAATGGTCAGAATGACCTATATTGCCATTCAAGTGGTGGATAAAATTCTGCTATTGTACGTAAAAAAAAGTATGCTGTTTGAAAACATAACATGATTTTTTTTAAATATACTGCACTCTTTGTCAGAAAAGAGAGTCCTCAGATTTTGGAGATCTTGCATAAACTGCAGGAAGACCCTCGATGCAACCGACTCTCCCTCAAATCCTTCCTTTCCCTGCCATTTCAGAGGATCACACGACTTAAAATCCTAATGCAAGTAAGTGATCTTCAATTGTTTTTAAATGTTACATCGCATGTTATGCTAATACCAACATAGGCTCATCCTGAAAACATAGCCCTATATTCATTTCTGGAGATCGCGAATTATGTAGCCAGAGGAACGTCTTTAAAACGAATGCTACAGGGCGTTATGACGTTGTTCCTTTTCACGCTTACCAGCTGACCACTTACCTCCATGTGGATGGCTTTTCCACTGTTACCAGTTTGTTCAGTGGCTCATCACGTATGTCGGAGGATTTAAAATGCAGAGTGGAGTTGATTGTGACAATAGGGTTTAAGTCCAGTGAAGAAGGATTCCAGAAAGCAGGTAAAACAAAAACGGTTGTGAGGGCTTTTCTTTTTCTGGATTGCTTTTCAAAACACTGATGGTTGGGTTTAGGAAAGTGGGTAGGCACTGGTCAATCAGGGCTTTTTAAAACACTATCGGTTGGGTTTAGGGATGTAGGTCATCGGTCGGTCAGTCAGTCAGTCAGTCAGTTGACAGCGGCCTGGATTTACAAGAGAAGAGCTGGCGAAAATGCCATTTGCGAGAAAAAATTGAGATCTCAAAATGCAAACTCCTGGGCTGTATTTGGTGCACTCCAGAAATGTACATAGGGGTAATCAGAATGAGCCTGCATGGGTTGGCTAATACAGTAGTGTCGATGCAAAGCAGACTATCCAGAAGAAGGCTGTTCTGGGATCAGACTGTGAGTCCGCAGCATTGAGAGCTCTGACAGAAATCTCCAAGGTATGAATGACAAGCTGAACTGCATTTCATTAATAAACACTACTGTGTAAACATCTGTTTGCTGCATTATGTTGTGATTTGTTTACCTACAGCTGCTGGAAGCCTGCAACTGGCAGGTGGGAAGAATGAAACAGATGGAAGAAATTGTGCAGATTGCTAACAAGATTGAGTTTGCCTGCAAGGTAGTTTCAGACGGTCTTTTAAATGTATTTAATATTAATGTTTAATGTGTACACTACAAAAAAAAGATTCCAGTAAAATATTTAATTATATTTTACTGTACAAATACTCAATAAAAATTCAAATGAGTAGTAGAATTATAAAGAATATTGTTCCATTTAAAAAAAAAAAAAATCCTACAATGAGTCACAAAGGCCCTGTGAAGTGCTTTGAATTGTGAATTTATTTATTCAATGTTCAAATAAAATGAAGAGAGTGTGGGACATAGGGTAGCTCCTCCCATTTAAAAAAACAGCAAATAGCGTTTGGTTTTTGATCACAGCTCTGCCAGTGAGAGCGGTTGACATCAAACAGATCAAACAAAAAGCAAATGACTGGCTGTTTCTCAATTCCAAGTATGCAGAGAACGGACTCGTGTTCTTGTGGAGACCGGTCTTGTCAGGTCACATCTTGACTCTGTTTTGGTCACTTGTGATGGTCACATGACCCTCATGCATCTTTAACCGAAAATTATTTAAACATTACAGCATTCATACAGCGATTTATTGTTTTTCCCCCCTTTCACAATATATTCTTTGCATAAAGACATTATAAAGATACGTTGCACAACACAAATAACACAGATTTTAATGCGAATTTTAACAAATAAACACCCTTAATGGGCTTATGCCTTTATTAGGATTTTCACGTTAATGTTTACTTTCACCATCTCAACAAGGGAAACTCCTGAGGTAAAATACATCTCTGAACTTTAATAATAAATCTTCACAAAATGCTGCGCTTTCCACCTCCAGTCGCAATGACTGCTGGGACTTCTAGAGCTAGTTCGGTGGTATATATATATATATTAGTGAATGCTCAGGGAAAAACTGCTGTGACTATTTTTGTTACTACTACGGATGTCAAAAGCTGGTTTGTTCCCAGCATTCTTCAAAACATCTGGTCATTTGTTCAACAGTGAGTAAATAATTAATTGAGTGTGAGTAAGTCTGCATCGGTGGGTCCTTGATATCAAGAACACATCCGGGAACTTCCACGCATCCTCCGTTTTTGCGGTCTTGAGTATTGAAACTAAACTTTGGCGGATGATGATGCTGTTAGACGAGAGCACAAGGACGCAAGACCGCTGAAGAACGCATATTGAAATACAGCCAATGAGAAGAGTCTTGAAGGGGGCGGGAATGTCAGAAACTAGAGAGCATTTGATTGGTCAAGATTTGATGAGAAACTGAAGTATGAGGTGACATGAAAAAAATTGATTTAGGTGGAAGTGACAAACTGCAAGCTTTATATGTTTATATCAGTTTTATATTTTCTAAACAAATTTGTCACTGTTTTGGAGCACACAAGCTTATAAATATCCTTAAAACTAACTAACTGACAGTACCTCTCCAAAAAGTGTACAAAAGTGTGACAGTACCAAGCTGGAAATGGGCCAGCTTGGGTCAAGCCCAACAGCCATTATATCTATCTGAGGGCTGCAGATATTGTTAATTGTTAGTGAAGTAAATATTGTTAGCTGGTATTATTCAACATTATACAAATTTGTTACAAGCTTGTTACAAAATGTTGGTTCATACTGTGGAAGGAACATCAAAATCAGTGACAACTTGGATCAGGCAATTCAGAATCCCTTTTTTTTCTTTTGGAAGACAATAACTATCTTAAACTTTGATGTTTTGAACTTTTAAACATTCACAAAAGGCTATAACAAAAAATAAATAAAAAATATAAAAATATATTAAAAATATTTTTTAAAAAATAGAATGGGGCAGTGCACTGTAAGTCTTGTTTTCGGAGGAAAAAAATTATGACCTTTTACTTGTTTTAAGCATAAATTCACTTTATTTAAATTTGTTTTTTTTAGAGAAAGAAACAAACATCTTTTGTAATTTTGCTCCTCTACTTAATCCTTCTTTAAAAATGATTAAGATATTTGTACCAAAATAATATAACAAGACAAATATCTGTGTGAGAAAATATTTTGTAGTGTTATTTTTCTCAATGTATGTCTGTATCTTTCTCTCAGGCCCTGCCTCTTGTGTCTTCCTCTCGCTGGCTTGTGAAACAGGGAGATTTGCTTCAAATTTCATCAAAGGAAAATATGTTCGGTCAGAGAAAGCTGTGTCCTGTACTTCTGCTCCTCTTTAATGATTTACTGCTGGTGGCCAACAGGAAAGGGTAGGAGAGCCGGCTTCAGTCAAATTATCTAATTTAAATGAAGACTGACATACTGAAGGTTTTCTCTTTAGAAAGAAAAATAATTCTCTTAAGCTATCTTCTACCATCTTTTTTCATTCCTTTTCTGTGGGCCTCCAATAACTCGCTATTTCAAATGTGATGCTGTTTTCATGCAGAAAATAAATAAAACGTAATGTGTTAAATGTTACAAAGAGAATGAAAAATTACATTTTTTAATTTTACAAAGTGGGTTATGCGGTGGCTGGGTCAGCAGGCATTTCTGTGTGAAGTTTGCATGTTCTCCCCTTGTTCCCGTGGGTTTCCTCTGGGTGCTCCGGTTTCCCCCACAGAGCAAAGACATGAGCAAAGACATGGGGTACAGGTGACATAAGCTAAATAGGCCGCAGTGTATGTGTGTGAATCAGAATGTATGGTTGTTTCCCAGTGATGGGTTGCAGCTGGAAGGGCATCCGCTGCATAAAACATATCCTGGATAAGTTGTTGGTTCGTTCCGCTGATTAATAATGGGGCCGAAAAGAAACAAATGAATGAATGTTACAAAGTGAATCAGGTGTGAAAAAAGAATATTTGTCAAAGATGAGATTTTAGTGTCTGTATCAAATTAAATGAAAAAAAGTGTAATGCCAATGTATACTTAATTGTTTAATGCCAATATAAACTTTTGTTTAAAAAAAAGGTCAAAATGTGGATCAGATGTTCCATTGTCATTCACAGTAAAAAATGCTGGGTTCCACACAATCAATTTGTGTTGAGACAACATGAAGCAATCAAGTTAACTTATTAGTTTTTACAAATGTAAGCGGATTGAACATAAAACAATTAAGTTTACCCCAAAAACTCAGGAACTGTGTTGTTTCAGCTTATTTAAATAAGTAGTTGGAACAAACAACAAATACCTTTGTTGAGGGTTCAGTGTATACAGTTGAAGTCAGAGCCTAATTTACTTTTCTTTTGTTAATATTTCACAAATAATGTGTAGCAAAGCAGGGAATTTTTCATAGTATTACCTATAATATTTTTTATTTTGAAGAAAATATTATGTACTGTCATCATGGCAAAGATAAAAGAAATCAGTTATTAAAGTATTAGATATTAGAAATTAATTATTATAACTGTTATTAAAAAAAATAATTTAAAAAATATTTCCGTTAATCAGAAATTGGGGGGTGGGGGGGTCGATGGGGAGTTGGCGGGGTTAATGAATCAGGAGGGCTAATAATTTAGACTTCAATTGTGTATGCAAAACATTCTTATTGTCATCTCTACTTATACTGAACACCATTGCATTTTAAATGATTATAATATAATATTATTTCTGATGGTTCACTCAGAAGGAAAATTCATCATCTTTAACTCATCATGTGTTCCAACCAGTTTAGGTTTCTTTGTTCTGTTGAACACAAAGGAATATATATATATATATTAGTGAATGCTCAGGGAAAAACTGCTGTGACTATTTTTGTTACTACTACGGATGTCAAAAGCTGGTTTGTTTCCAGCATTCTTCAAAACATCTCGTCATTTGTTCAACAGTGAGTAAATAATTAATTGAGTGTAAGTAAATGATGAGTGAATGTTCATTTCTGAGTAAACGATTCCTTTAACAATTTGTTGCTGACAAATGACTAAAACCAGTTTAAAAGATAATAAGTATAGGTATTTAAAACGATAATTAATTTGTATTTTGGGTTTGCATTGTGATCCTTATATTAAGACTCATTCATTCATTCATTTTCTTGTCGGCTTAGTCCCTTTATTAATCCGGGGTTGCCACAGCGGAATCAACCGCCAACTTATCCAGCATATTTTTTACGCAGCGGATGCCCTTCCAGCCGCCACCCATCCCTGGGAAACATCCATACACACACATTCACACTCATACACTACAGACAATTTAGCCTACTCAATTCACCTATACCACATGTCTTTGAACTTGTGGGGGAAACCGGAGCACCCGGAGGAAACCCACACAACCACAGGGAGAACATGCAAACTCCACACAGAAATGCCAACTGACCCAGCCGTGGCTCGAACTAGCGACCTTCTTGCTGTGAGGCGAATGTGCTACTCACTCCGCCACCGTGGCGCCCCTTATATTAAGACTTTTAAAGAAAAATAAAAACACTTATTTACACTTATATACTGTATACTTATTTTACAAGTCTCCTAGAGATAAACAGTGGAGTTTTTTAATCCATTCAGTCAATCTCTGGCTCTAGCAGGAGCTCTTTTAACTTAGCCTAGCATAGATAATTGAATCAAATTAGACCATTAGTACATTGCTCTAGAATTTCAAAAAGATATCACAGCATGCACAATGATATGCAGCACCTGAAAATAGTCTCCAGCTAGGTAACTAGCTGCGTAATATCATTATGCATGCTGCAGTCATGGTAAAGCAGTAAAGTTTTTTAATCATTATGTCAGACTGAGAGTATAGTTCCTTGCCATATCAACCTAGAAAATGACAACTTTTCATTTTTCATTGATGTTAGTACACAGAGGAGTCAAGCTTTAATTAGGACAATTATCAAAACTTTTTGAGTGAGATGCTAATGGTCTAATCCAGTTCAATGATGTATGCTAAGCTAAGTCAAAGGTGCTCCTGCCAGACCTGTGGATCAGCTGAATGGGCTCAAAAATGGTAAAACTCAACTGTTTAACTACACAGCAAATTTGCCATTGTACATTTAACACCACAGGTGTTGAATTTAACACTTTTCTGGTGTCTATATGAGTCCCACCAGCCAAGTGTTAAATTCAACACCTGTGGTGTTAAATGTACAATGGCAAATTTGCTGTGCATGGTTTTCAAGTTGACAAGTCAGCAAAAAATACTGACTGTCAATTTGAATACAATTTTATCAGTAATTTTACTGAACACAGAAATGTCATCTCTCAAATCTGAACAATTAACACAGATGAGGAGTATGGAAAGACAACACCAGAAATGCACACAGCTAAACATCACAATTTAACCCACATCAGTGTTAAAAACAGTAAATGTACACTTGATTTTGAACACTATAACACTACAGGGGCTTACACTAAAAATTCAACACCTCACAATTTGCTGTGTATAGGGGAGTTGTAAAATTATATTTCCAAATAAATTGTTAGACCGAATGACATCTAGTGGAGTCTTCTGTTAATTAGTAAAACTTATTATAGCGATTAATATTATTCTGCTCAAAATATTTAAATTATGTTGAAAAATATAAAATATTTGACCTGTGCAGGCGCCACGGTGGCCGAGTGGTTAGCACGTTCGCCTCACAGCAAGAAGGTCGCTGGTTCGATCCCCGGCTGGGCCAGTTGGCATTTCTGTGTGGAGTTTGCATGTTCTCCCCGTGGTTGCGTGGGTTTCCTCCGGGTGCTCCGGTTTCCCCCACAGTCCAAAGACATGTGGTACAGGTGAATTGGGTAAGCTAAATTGTCCGTAGTGTATGTGTGTGAATGACAATGTGTGGATGTGTTTCCCAGAGATGGGTTGCAGCTGGAAGGGCATCCGCTGCGTAAAACAAATGCTGGATAAGTTGGCGGTTAATTCCGCTGTGGCGACCCCAGATTAATAAAGGGACTAAGCCGAAAAGAAAATGAATGAATGAATGAATTTGACCTGTGCATGCTAAGGTGTTAATGTCTTTTTATGAACACAGGTTGGATCGATTTATGGTTCAGGACTATGTGCACCGCTCTCTGATGGAGGTGACTGAAGGTAAAGATCTGGAAGAGGAGCAAGAGGGATGTGAGCTGAACCGGACATTCCGACTGACACTTTTGCATAATCACCGGAGCACCACATCTCAGCTTCTGCTGCAGACAAATTCAGAGTCAGTGCTGCACCTCCACAATGAACCGTCAAACTGATGCTAAATGGTCTTTATGGCACGGTCAAATATTTAACAGTGTAAAGTCGTACGATGTTCCTCTCGGTAAAGTAGAATGTGTCCGTTTGTTTTCACAGAGCTGAAAAGGACTTATGGCTGGAGCTGCTGGGCGGTCGGAGAGATGGACAGGACACTGTGTATGAAGAATGGGGTAAGAATCAACCACATTTACATTTACGTTCAGTGAGTTTCTCAATCACTTTTTAAAACTATCATATGATTTTTTTTTTTTTGTGCAGTCTACAAAAAATACCACAATAACAATAATTTACTTTTTTTTTTAACAATAACTAAGGGTAAACAAGAACATTCAAAAACCCTCAGTCCCCCATCCCACCCCCGAGGAGGAGACACACACACACACACACAACATTAGCACCTACAGGAATTGTGGAAGCAACTAAATAAATATACATAAAATATAACTAATACAAGCACACATTAATAAAAAGGGCAGAGATCTTTCTTGAAAGAGAATATGATTTTTTTTTTTTTTAATTGTAAAAGTCTCTTTTTAGACATGCTATGTGTAATCTGGTATGAGGTTTGCATCTTAAGCTAAAGCACAAGAAGGTGGAAAATGTCAACTCTGTTATTGTTAACTATTAGTGGTTTTAAAAGTTTAACAATATGTTAAACAGTAACAGAAGTAAAACAATACAATACATGTTTTCAAGAGGAAACCAAAACAATTCTTGTAATTGTAATTTTGTTTTTGAATCATTGTTAGGTAGTTTTATGGAAAATATAGCTGGGAATGGTTAAAATACAACATGCCCTACTATGACAAACTCTATTGTAGAATTGTGCATTTTGCATTTCCAAAATTACCCTATTATTTTAAAAGCAAAAAACAAAAACTGAAATCCAACTGTTTTGAATAATAACAAATTACAACATGTTAAAGCTAAAAGTAATTTTTGTATGTGAATTGAGGAAGATTTTGTCTTAAAAAATGTTAACATAGACTCCCACTATACATATTTTTTTATGGATAAGCACAAAAAAGTGGAAAATGTTAACTGTTATTGGTATTCTTAGTGGTTTAAAAAGTTTAACACTAAGTTACACAATAAACAGCAACATAATTAAATGTCCCTCATCACATTTACGCATTTTGCATTATCTTACATTAGTAATGGATTCGGTTTAGCCTACTGTAAATTATACACTTATTGTAGTATATCATTCCAGATTAAGGAAGATAAGTGAAATTGAAAATGCTTGAATTGTTTCTACAATTCTGTATTGAGATGATCTAAAAATTCTCAACACTGTGAAAACACGTTCGCTTCACAGCAAGAAGGTGTCTGGTTCAAAGCCCGGCTGGGTCAGTTGGCATTTCTGTGTGGAGTTTGCATGTTCTCCCCATGGTTGCATGGGTTTCCTCCGGGTGCTCTGGTTTCCCCCAAAGTCTAAAGACATGTGGTATAGGTGAATTGGGTAGACTAAATTGTCCTTAGTGTATAAATATGAGTGAGTGTGTATGGATGTTTCCCAGAGATGGGTTGCAGCTGGAAGGGCATCCGCTGCGTAGAACATGTGCTGGATAAGTTGGTGGTTCATTCCGCTGTGGCGACCCCAGATTAATAAAAGCTGACAAGAAAATGAATGAATAATAGTTTAAAATATCTTCGGATATTATTTTCAGTTTAGCTTAAAACAGCTTTCAAACACTGAAAATTTAGACACCATTACACACAAGCTTTGTGTATGGGAATACATGCTTAGCTTTTATGTACAGAGGAATTCAGACTTTAGATGTATTGGTCACTTCAGTCATTTTAATATTAAAAGACACTGAGGAAGAGCTAATGGGTGGAGCATGACACCCAAGCCCCCATCAAAGGGGTGCAGCTGTGAAAACGCACGTCATAGCATAATTCTTGTGACACTGTGCAACAATAATTACAAATTTTATGTTACTGTGAAGGTTGGCTTTAGTGTTGGCGTAGAAGTAGGCATTAATAAAAAGCTATTTACTGGGTAAATTAATTAATTTAATCCAGCCTCACAGAGGTGAGGCTGGATTAGGTTAATGAAGTAATCCTCTGATTAATTTCTAGAGTGGCAATGAGCACTATTAAAAATAAGAAAGAAAGAAAGAAAGAAAGAAAGAAAGAAAGAAAGAAAGAAAGAAAGAAAGAAAGAAAGAAAGAAAGAAAGAAAGAAAGAAAGAAAGAAAGAAAGAA
>CAIGQQ010036459.1:2190437-2212322 GCA_903798035.1 Danio albolineatus | reverse complement strand
TATTATATTATATTATATTATATTATATTATATTATATTATATTATAAAAAACTACTACTACTAAGAATCTCGAAACCAATCAAATTAATCCGCAGGCCCCTTCTCAACCAATAGCTGCCGACCATTCCTGTGCAAATCTGAACCAATGGACGAGAGGATCTGCCTGTGGTCGTCCAATCAGAGCGCAGCTTTGGCCGCACTTCGCCTACAGCGACGGTAGGACGTGTAACCCATGTAGAGTTGGAAGAAAAAGCAGGCGAAAATAAAAGGTAAGCTCTCGATTTATCACAAAATAGCAATTGGAATCAAATGTGGACGGTTTTGTTTGTAGTAGGTTATTTAAATACGCCTCCTTGAAGCGTACGGTAGAGTTTCAAGATCTCTTCGCATGTTTGTGTGGTTTGACTAAACTTTCTCAGTCTTTGTTTCATGTCTGTAATGGCAAACAGCAAACGGTGTCCTCTTATTTGTCGTCGGAATTAAGGATTTTTTTGACGGTGTTGTTGAATTGGGTTAAAACGAGTGGGAAATTGAGTTTGCTCTGAGAGATTTAGCCATAGCAGAGATTTTTTTTTGTAAGTGCATTTGAGTTTTGCAGCTTTATCCTGTTAAAATTCCCCTCTCCAGCGTTTATTTTGAACTTTCATTGACTAGTTTTTAAACAGTTTTGCATCGAGACGCAGCCTGCAATGAGAAAATGCCTTTTATTGTTCTAACAATAACAACAAAACAAGATTAATGGTGACTAATCGTCGGTTGATTCAGCAACTGCTCAAACTCTTGGATAAAAAGGTCTCAAATATGTTATCTTCATTCCCTTGAGGAGAAATGTGTCAGTTTGGATCCCAGCTTGTGAGTGAGTCTGTGCTTTAAAAGTTTTCCAGGCAGATTATTTGACGTAACCTGTTGCATTAAAGAGCCAGAAACATGTTGAATGCTGTAGATTTAAATGCAGAATGAATGTGATTCTTCTCCCTTTGCCTGGGAGATCAATAGAGTTGAAGTGGAGTTTGTTTATGTGGTATATTAGAGTTGATGGTATTGCGCTGATGTGGTGTTACTAGTCTTAACCTCATGCAAAGTCACTGCTAATTCTGGCAACACATTAGTATTTTGACTAATGTGAGCTTGTGTTCATGCCACTGCTATTGTTTTGGCAGGAACTGTATGAAGTGTCATGTGAAATTAAAGGAATTGGGTCACATTTTTTTCTTAGTGTTTTTTTCTTTTATGTACAATGTTAATTGTGTAATTTTCAAGGTTTTTGATTGTGTAAAGTCACATCAGTTGACATGAAATGTTCTCCTTTTCTGTTTTATTAATGCATCTTAATAAGATTAATAATGAAATCACTCCATAAGGAAACTGGCCGTAGCTATTAAATGTTAATTGTGTCATTTTAAAGGTTTTTGATTGTGTAAAGCCACATCAGCTGACATGAAATGTTTCTGAATAAAATATTCTAAATGTATCTTAATCCGCTTAAATATCAGGTAAGGAGTCTGTTTTTGAAAGATTTAATACATTTAAAAAATAAAATTTAAATTGCTCAAAATGGCTTGTTGTGAGCTTTGAGTTGTTAATTGTTTAAATATGCTTTTGGTGAAGCGTCTCTGCATAAAACCTGTTTTAAATTAGTCATGTTTAGTAGCATAATTGGTTAAAAATATATTACCCACAATGCTGCACAGAAAAAAAATACACCAGTCATTTCGCCTACTTTCATAAAGCACCACTAAGGATGTAATGTCACTCTTTCAAAATACATGTATGCATATATCTACATGTATACATATACATACCATCAACAACTTATAGTTTTGTATTTCTGTCTTGATTTAATCTGATTACTTGATGCTTCATGGAGTCGTAGTTTTGTTTTTAAACTTGTGAATCCACTTTTAATCACACATTTGTAATCTTTGTCTTTTCTATGATCTTCATGTGCTTTATTTGTAAGTGTAAATAGTTATGTGGCAATATTTATTTAACCGTTGTGCTGTCCAGGATGTTTTTATCTACTCTGGGGTGACTGAGTCTTAATTTGGCCACAACTTTCTCTGTGTTTCAGCAAATGGAATTATTTTTTTGGTGACAAATCTTATTTTGACACATATTTTGGGAAAATGCTTTGAATATTTTCAAAAGTAACAATACTCTCTGGGCAAATGTACTGCCCTTTCATTATACTCTTGCCTGTTTTTGCCCCATTGACTTCCATTATAATGACATTTTCTGATTGCAAATCTATGACACCATATAATCATGCATTCTTGATTGTTGCTGGTTTTTCCAGTTAGGAAAAGGGTAAATTTACCAATTTTTACTGTTGTTTATCAGTTGCAGTGCAAAGAAGCTTAGTTTCTGGATGAAAAAATACTCAGTAGAACTTTTTATAAATAAACCAGAAACTTTTTTTTTGCACAGGCCTATCTAAAGGGTTAATGTTGCCAACTGATGATCGACAGCTAAAATTAAAAGTTTGACCTCTTCCCAACAAGGAAAACACCAACAATTAAGAATGATTATTAAATGTCATGGTTTTGCAATCAAAAAATGTTGTTATAATGAAGGTCAATGGGGCAAAAACAGCCACAGACATAATGAAAGTACAGTCAGTTTAAACAGTACACATGAGTATAATAATAATAATAATAATAATAATATTAATAAAAGTAATTTAATTAATGTCTTCACCTAATTTAAGTCCACTATGAGACAAATGTGTGATCAAAATCATTAATCAGCCCTTTCATTTCACTTCTACTTTCTTTTCTTTTCAAAGTAATGATTATAAGCAGAATAGCCAGATAATTAGAGGACTCTAATTGCCATCTCTGAATGGATATCCAGTTTCATCACTTATCATAAAAGCATTGTCTTTGAATCCTGAAATGGTCTCGGTGATTCTACCATGATATGGATTCCTGTATAACTGGCTTGAGATTTCATTGTGTCGTTTCATTGATTGCTCTGGGTTGTCTGCAGGCAGAGGTGTGTGTATGCATGTGAGAGCGGAGGGAGGCTGCACCGGGAGCAGCCATGGGTGAGATCGAGGGCTCTTACCGCTCATTGCAGACCCCTGCTGGATCACGACTCGGGGGTCAGCACAACACCGGCATCAGCACCCTGGAGCCTGGCCAGAGCCTCAGTTCAGCCATGGGGGCCGGAGGGAAAGGCCACAACAAGGGCCTGCAGATCCGCGTCCAGGGCCTGGATGAGGCTCAGGAGTTCTACGAGCTCGAGGTGAGTTACTTCACAACTTTTATTCGGTTTTCTGGCTCTGTTTGTTGTCGTATGAGCCTGGTTGAGGGATCCAAAGATGGTTGGTTTGATTGTTAGTTATTTCTTGTCTCTAGTCATGCCAATGCTATAACATGTTGAGTATTTTAATGTTTTTTTATCATTGTTTATTTGACAATAATACTGCCATTGCGCAGTAATGTTTGAGGCTGGTTAGATTTTTTAAAAAAAGTTTTTTGTTTATTTATTTTATTATTTTTTTTTTTTAAGTTTCTTACACTCATCGTGGCTGCGTATTTTTAAAAATCCGATAATATTGTAAAAATGATATTATAAATAGAAATCTTTGTATTTTTTTGAGTATTTTTATATAATGTAATTTTTTCATGTAATTCCATTACCCAAGTCTTTATTGCCACACAATATTTCGCAAGTCATTGGAATCATGCTAATTTGGTGTGCAAGAAACATTTATGAATGCAAATTAAAGTTGAAAACTGTATTTAAAGGCTAGAAACTTTTTTTGTAACCTTAATTGATGTCATTTTAGATCAGTTTATGACATACTTGTTAAATAAATAATATGAATTGTATTTAAAAAAAATTTCATTGACCCCATACTTTTGAATGGTGGTTTATTTTTGAAATGTCGTGTCATTTGACTACTTTAAATAGCTCGATCAAATTAAAACAATTCCAACTGTACATTCAATCACTGTTCAGTAAATCAGTTCAAAACATTTGTTCAGCTCTTTTGGCCTAAAGCAAAAAAATCTTTTTCATGTGGCATTCATTAAGTTTGGCAAAAATATGCACAATTAGTGTTTTGTAATTGTAAACCGCTTTGTTAGTGCACACAATTAAAACAAGTATGATTAATGTTTTTGCTGATTTAAATTTGTTTTCTTAATAAATTAAACTTTGGATCAACTTGACTACAATGGCAGTTGTTGATTAAACTGCTGAAACGATGCTTATCGCATGTTCCTACATCCTGATCATACTGTTTCACAATTGTCTGCTTAATTGTTTGGCTGCTTGTTTTGTTTGTTTGATTCCTCTGCGCAAATATTGTACTTTTGCTATTGTGTTTGCAAAGCTACTCAAAGTTTATTTAAAAAATAAGCATGCACTGTAGCCAGCGTGCTGTGTTTGGTTTTATCCGTTTGCGGCTGTGCTGGAGAATGTAAACGGCTATCTCTCCGGAGACCTCTGGCAGTCTTGTTTTGCGTGCCGGTTGTGGTGGGTGACAGCTGCCGCATGGCTTTAGCTCTTAAATCTTGCGTCTTTAAGTCTGTTTTACACCCGAAGCCTGAAGTCACTCTCTAAGTGCTAGCCTGGGTGTAGTTACACATCTGACTGGCGTTTTCTGCATAGACGTTTGTTTATTTTGTTTAATAGATAAAATGATGAAAATGTATTACTTGATTTTTACAACAACATAAAAATAATGCAAAATGTCATAAGCAAAGGGAGTTTTAGATGATTGTGGGCTTGTTTTACATTAGATTCATGGACTTTAACAACACCTCAATTCACCAAAACATATTCTTTAAAGGTTGGGTGATAGGGCAAATGTATCACTTTTCACAATTTCTTCTTTTGATTATATCAGGATTTTTCCTCGCTCTTGACAAAGAGAAACATCACTAAATAAGATTTTCCCTGTTCTGAATAGACAAGTGATCAAAAAAATTGAAAATTTTGTAACCCTTGCTGTTTGGGATGTTTTTATCCACTCTGGGGTGATTTTGAGGCTTAATTTGGCCACAACTTTCTCTGTATTTCAGCAAATGGAATAATTTTTGTTGAAAACAACCACTAAAATAGCAAAAGGGTCATCAGGGTTCAACACTAAGGATTTTTTCTACTGGCCCAGTTGGACCAGTGGTTCAGATATTTACTTGCCTTGCCAAATTTTTCACTGGCCCCACCAAAAAAGAAAAGAAAAGGGAATTGCTATTTCTTAGCAACATATTTTAAATAATGTGTCAAAAATAATTAAAAAATTTTTTTAAAGAAAATGTGCAGGTGTTTTATTTCAAAACAAAACCTTGCTGACTTAAAAATGACACCAAAACATCATTAAACAGACATTTTCTTTTAGCCTCATAATTTGATGTTGCCGTCATGTTGTCTCCTCTTTGCTGTGTTGGTTTTTACCAGGTTATGGAAAAAAAGTAACATGCTCAAAACATCCAATCAGATAAGAGGAACCAAAAAAGCAATATGGTATTTACGACTTCACTAAGAAGGTAGCGTTCAAATACTTGAAAGCACAAACTATTTCTTGATTTTAAGACTATATATGCATTCAATTGACATAGTCACAGCAAATTAAAATTTAGTGACAAGGCAGCACTGGCCTCATCGGGCCAGTAACGATTCTGTCTAATGTCCCGAGCATCTCTCACACTGTCCCCGGGCCATCAGGCAGTCCTAAATGTTGAGCCCTGGTCATCAATTTGAACAATACACAAGGGTTAAATAAAAAAAATTACTTCACTGAATGAATCAGCGCTTTTGAATTAATGTCTTCAATTACTGAATTTACTAGCTGGAAAGGTTTCTGAATAGAAACAGAAATATGTGCACATGTTGTTTATACACATAAACGGCAAATGTACTCATTTGGTTTTCTGCACTGAAAGCAATGCAAACAAGCAAACATACTGAATAAATTCCTCAAGTCTTGTGACTTTGCTTCATCAAATCATGTGGACGGGTAAGTAGATGACCCAGTCAATCAGTCCTAATGCAAATCATCTCAAAAGTTGTTTTAGTCATTTTGTAATGCCTGAGTGAATTAAAAGCATCTAATTAGAGCTGATTGCGTTTTCACCCATCAGCCATCTGAATGCAAAACAACACAGCAGTGATTGCATTTGATTACACAAAACAGCATTTGACATTCATGATAACTGGAGGTGAAAGTTATTTATGCAGGAATCCAAATGCACAGGTTTCTACAGCTGCATCACCTTTCATTCTTCGTTGTATATACTTTGCCCCAGTTTCCCAGGAAGTGACACTTTGATTCGCTTTAACACATTGGTTGGAAGTTAGTCTCAAAAATAAGCCTGTGATCTTTTAATGATTAATTGTGAGTTCAGATTGCACAATATCAACCAGTTTTGGAGGCAGTCCATTTGGCATAATGTTGTGGTGATTGGTTCAACAATGAACTCTGGAAGACAGGAATTGATCGTCTGATGTCCTGGCAGAAGGATTAACATGATTTCATGGACTGGTTCCAAAATATCTGTGACATAACCAACAGAAGCGCAGATACTTTATGTATGAAATAGGGTCGTAATTTACAGAGAAGCAACGCAAACAGCTGGCGATATTTATGTCAGGAATATTTTGCGTAGCTTGGCAGAGAACTTTTCGGTTCTGTAGTAAACACTGCTCCAGCTGAACATACTTGCTGGAGATTCACAGCTGATTACAGAGTTGGCTTTAAAGACAAATGCGCATGACAATCGCATGCAATTTATCATTCAGAGTAGGGTCATGCGATGTCGGCCAATTTGGCATCGTATGATGTCTAATGTGAAACATTGCGATGGACGATGGCATCATCATCATAGGTGGCGGTGAATTAATTATTTATGGATAATAAATGAATTAATTAATAATGAATTAATTATTTGTAGTTTACCGTTTCAACTACCTGACCCGCATGATCTTTGTTTTACCCATAACCAAATCATAAATGAATAAAGATAAGTTACACACAAATTACCACCTGTCAATCACTTTTTTCCATGTGATCTGTGTGGTTATAATGGTGTCGATGAACTTGGTTTGTAAGAAAGGTGCCCAACCAACAGTATCTGAGGTTTATGCTAACTTTACTAAGAACAAGCGTAAAAGCAAAAGGTTGAACCAGTGTACTGACGCTGTAACACATTTCCTAAGATATTCATAGACCAAAGAGTCCTTAGATAGAGACAAGATTAATTAATCATTACATTTAACTATAGTGAGACACGACCCAGCGGTACATCCTTCATAAACTGTCTGATGTGCATTGCTCTCTGGGGTTTTGTGCTCAAACTTGCTGACAATGTGGAGCTGGAGCTCAGACAAGTTCATGACTGTGTGTGTGTGTGTGTGTGGTCACGTGATGTGTGTTTTCAGCAGTATAGTGGGGATGGAGGGCTGTTCAGAAATGTTAGATGAAACGCCAATGTGTATATGGATTGTTTTCGTTCTAAAATGGCATTTTAAAGCTAAGACGTATTTGTGTAAAAGGGTGTATTTTTCGCAAGCGGATTTGTGATGGGGCAGGGCGGAGCATTGTGATGCCGGCTCAACATTGTCCATCAACCCAACCCTAATTCAGAGCAACATAACAGCACTTGCACCACAAACGCAGCTATACATTGTTGTTGTTTCAAGAGTTCATCCACCTCTTCTTGGTCACATGGTACTGTGACATCAACGTTTTCCAAAAAGTAAAGTTTTGTCTATCAACATGGCTATTTGTTCTTTTCCACACTGTAATCTGTTATTCAAAAAGGTTAGTTTCAAGACAGCGCTGATGTCATGTGGACGGAAGGCTGAAATCAATATGAAACTATTGTAGATTGGCCTTAAATACATTCTCGTGTTTACTGGGTCTAATGCCCTGTTTCCACTGAGAGGTATGGCATGGTACAGTTCAGTATGCTTTTATGTCCATTTTTCACTGTCAAAAGGCTGTACCAGTATCATACCACTTTTTGGGTATCCTTTGCAAAGGGTACCTAGCATAACAAATGGGGACCAAATGGCGGCGCTAGACGTGCAGCTGAACTCTATTGGTTTACAGTAACTAGCGTATGTGCAAGCCAAGAGAATGAAAACACAGGAAGCAGCATTTTTAAATACACAGCCGAGACATTACACCGTAATAATAAATGCATATAAAAAAGAGCCATAGTCGATCCAAGCTCAAACAAACCTTGTCGTCGTCTTGATGAACAGCCACAAAGCCAAGTAGAACAGAATCTGCCATGTGTCCTGTTGTTGTCTATGAGGCTGTTTTAAAAGCAAGAGTGGTTTCACTTTCTCTAGAGAGCTTGTGTGCACATCTATATGTGAAATAACGAACTTGAGCTCATGATAATAACTTGAGTGTGATTTATTAAAGTGCTTCTGACATCCTTTTAGGAATGGACAAACACGAGGGAAGCGTGAAAAACAAAGGAGCAAATGATTCTTTCAGCAGCCTAAAACATGAACAAACATTTTTAATTCTAATTGTCATTACCTTTAGGATTATTATGAACTCTGAAATGAAGCTATTACTTTAACAAGACGTTAACATTACATGTGCTGAAGATAAGTAAAAATGACAGTTTACCCAATTAATGCCAATTAATTATTATTATTTTTTTGTAACATTTCAGAAACTGTAAGGCTCTGTATGTTTTCATATTCTTTATTTATTTTATATAATCGCAGATGTTACAGTTGGCCGTTTCGCATTGTCATTGATGAAAATAATGAGCTATAATGGCCTGTTTCCACTGAGTGGTACAGTACGGTACGGTACGGGTCGGTACCGGTCACCTTTATCAGGCTTGCGTTTCCACTGCAAAAGGGTACTCTTTTGGTGGGCATGGTGTACGACAGAAAGTTTGTCGACGTCATTTTCGCTCGAGGAAATGTCTACAGTAAAGCTGTACGGGTCGTTCACAAATCATACGAGAAGCACTTCTCACAAAACAGATGCTTTATTATACACATAAACACTAGGCTGGGTACACTAGGCTTTTGACTAGTGTAAAAATGTCATTACTGACTGAACATGATCTGATTATAACTGCAGATCAATGATGCGAAATAGCCTACGGTCCGCGATTATATCAAATAAATAAATAAATGCAGCATATATGAACCCATACAGCCCCACACAGTCTCCGATGGTACCAAATTACAGAAAAACTACACACAGCAGACATGTATGCCTTATTTAGGTTCAAAAACAATACGAAATAGAGCCCCGTCTGTGCAAACCTCTCATCTGTGTCTTTTAACTTCACCAGTACATGTAGCCTCTCCGTCATTATTATCTCGTTAGAGAGTAACTCCGTCATTCCCAGTTTATAATAGTCCAGGTTAAGAACTTTGTTATTTCAAACATTGACGCGCACACGAGCGCATGAGACAAGCGAAACCTCACACGCTCGCGCTTATGGGCTCGTAACACATAAGAATCTGCTCTTCTCTCCGCTTTGTGGCTGTTCAAGACGACGACAAGGTTTGTTTGAGCTCGGGTCGACCATGGCTCGTTATTATATGCTGATATTATTTCGGAGCATTGTCTCTCGGCTGTGTATTAAACATGGCGGGGCTTTTGTTTTCATTTCATTTGCGCAAGCAAATGACGTATCTCTGTAAGCCAATAGTGTTCAGCTGCGCGTCTAGCTCCGCCTTACAGACGCTTTGGTACGCTTGGGACCCTTTGCAAAGGGTGACTAAAAAGGGGTACGGTACGGTTCGGTTCGGTACGCTTTTAGACAGTGGAAACGGCCTTAAAAGCGTACCGTACCGTACCGTACCACTCAGTGGAAACGGGCCATAATGCAGCTATAATCAAACCCTCTTTATAGAAAGACTAGTAATTAACATTTATACACAAGTACTTATTTGTTTAGTAAAAAGTGCTTCTAGATATGTGAACTTGAAGTGAGAATGACGTCAAATGCAACCTTCTGTCGCACACCACGTCTATCAAAGGGTTCTATTGATACCATTTGGCAGTAGAGACACAAATGTGATAAAGGTGACCCGTACTGAACTGTACAATACCGTACTCTACCTCTCAGTTGAAGCGAGGCATAAGATTGTGTTTGTGGGTCTGTGCACTGTGGGGTTTTTCACTTGCCAGCTGTTCAATCAAGAAGAATGTGGAAAACATTTACTGGCTTTACAATGGCAAGTTTATCTTAATAGCCTCCTTCATATTTCGTTGGCCTGACATGGATGATTATCTAAATGGCGCTGGACATGATGTGATGTTATAAGACAGTCCAAGCAGTTTAGTGGAGGATGAGAACTTCCCATGATTAGATCAGATAACAGTGCTCTTTGAATTCCCCTGTTGCAAAGATCAAACAGCAGAGAGTGGAAAATGGTCATTATCCAGCTTTATTAGGCTACAGGACTCTGGAATGCGGCGTTACCACCAAACATGCTGTACTGCAGCGGGAGAAGCCCTGCTGGAGGTAAATGACTGTTCATATTATGTCAAGATAATGGAAGAACAATGGGGTCAGTTCTGGTTCACAGATTTATTACTCTTTCTAGTGCTCTTTAGGAGTGCACTGGGACTGGCTTTCCATTACACTTAATTTAGCACCGCGAGTGCGTATGAATTGCGCTGTTGATTGATCTGTTGTCAGATGATGTTGATGTTTTATTAGGCAGATTGCGTTCAATGATTCATAAGGCAACACTGCTCTGTGATCTGTTCCATGATGCACAAACCAGCGCTAATGCAGTCTGGTGTTGCTCATGGAAGGGCTTTGTTTATTCTCAGCTGGTGTGTGTGTTCAGTGTATGCATTGTGGGTCTGATGTCATGTTGCCACATCTGTTTCCAACATGGCACTGTGTTCGCATAAGTACACCCAGGTACGTGAGTGTGAGAGCTGTGGGAAAATATCCCAAATTGACCCTCAGGACCAAACTTCCAGACCAAAGAAATAAAGACAGATGTGTGCTGAACTACTGTTCACGTTAGTCTAAACATAAACTAAAGTTTGCGATGAGGTGATGTTTTTCATTCACTTTTAAATGTATGTTGTTGTTTTTTTTTGTTTTGTATTCATTAACTTGGTGCGTTCTCTGAACAGTTAAAAGTCTTCAACTCTCGTGGTGCATTAAATCTGTGAACCGTTTTTGCATTCAGGGTCTATTTTAAAGAATCGTTATTTTATAAAACAGTTGTAACGCATTTTGTTTCAACTGAGACCTTATTGTAGCTGACCCTTATGTGCTGTATTGCATGTCTATGCTGATTTATGCATACATTTTACACTACACTACACCAGTCTTTCACTATAAAAAGTCTTTTAACATTTAGAACTTTTTAAAAATGTTGTAATTTTAATAGCTTTGTTAAAATCAAACCCGTATTACTATTATACACTTTATCTAAATACCTGCTTTTTTACATTTCAAAAAAGAGGATTAAGTATTTCAAGCTTGAATGGTCATAACGGTCAAATTGGCCAAATGCATTTCATTGTCACCTGCTTTTTCCTTTGACTTTGAATGGGCCTGCCTCTGTTACCTTGCAACTTTCTGCAAACAAAAACATAACTTTCTGATAGCAAAAGCATAACTTTACCTCAGACATGTCTTTCAAAACAAATTGATCACTGCAGTGAAAAGACATTGTTCTCCTGCTCGCAGGTTGTCTATAACTTTTACATAATGGGGTGTATGCACACAGACTTTTAATTTTCAGCCAGTCAGCACCAGGGCTTCCAGTGAACTGTCTTCCCATTTCAGAATTACCACGTTTAAGATCTGATTTCTTTAAAAATAAGAAGTGTATCATTGGCTGAAAAACAGTAGCTGTGCATATACCCCATTACAGGCTCGATTATAAAAAAATGCATATTTAGAGAAATGCTTCATAGAAAATGATGACAGACATTCAAAGCTTAATTCTAAAATGTCAATAGAAGCTTTGAATGTAATGTCTAATATTAACGGTCAGAATGGTTATAGAATTCTGGGAGTTCCAGTGTTGTTTGCTTAAATTATTCAATCTCGTTGTCTGAATTTGATTTAGGTAAACTTAATTCTTTTTATTAAATGTGAAAAAAAGTTTTAGTTACCATATATTAAGAATATTCCAAATGGTATCGAGTCACACTTAAGGTTATATTTACTTAAATGAATCTGTGAGTTAGAACTTTATTTTATTTTTTTGGCGTCATGCTACTCATCACAAAATGAATTACAATGTAATTCAAGTATTGAATATTGCACTTGTTTGTGAAGTTTGGTTGCTAAATATTCACATTAACCCAAATCATTATGATTAAGCATTCGTTAGCAATATCTTAAAAGTATCTATCAGAAAGACTCTATGTTTGTATAATTATATTTGTGTATCGTGCATTATATGCAGTCTTTTTTAAACTTTAAACAGACCACATAATCTACTCTTCACTACAATACTGACTCTACACATTTCTTTTTTTATTTCTTTTTTATTTTATGTTTATTGTTAACACACAATTAAATGCAATCATACCATAGTTCAAGGTACATTTGGTTCTCAGTATATGACCTTAAGTGACATACAATTTACATGCATTATTGTCAGGTGTACTAACTATACATGGCACTCAAATTTTGTTAAATTATAAAAAGAAAAAATGCATTAAAAATAAAAGAACAATAAAAGAAAAAGAAAAATAGTAGAAGAAAATAATCAAAATCAAAAGACTATTTGCATCCAGGGAGATAAATCATGCCATAATATTATTCATTCATTCATTTTCTTGTCGGCTTAGTCTCTTTATTAATCCGGGGTCGCCACAGCGGAATAAACCGCCAACTTATCCAGCATATTTTTACGCAGCGGATGCCCTTCCAGCCGCAACCCATCACTGGGAGACCATAATATTATTCCTTCCAGAATAATCTCAAATGACCACTTTCTTTATACACATGGGGAATGGGGATAACACAATGTGAATACATAACCATATACGTATACACATTAGCATGTATTTATCAATTGAGCATCTTCTATTTCTTTATAGCAACAAAATCAGGTCTTATAACTGAAATATATTTAACCCATTTGCTCCATTTTCCCAGGAATATATCCTTCTTTAAATTAACCGCCGAAGTGATTTTTTTCTGAAGTGAATAAATCTCAATAGTTGCATTGATCTGTTTATTTAAGGTTGGTCACTCTTGTTGTAGCCATTTACATGTGATTGCTTTTTTTTTTACTGGCGACTCTCTACACATTACAACATAACAGAAACCTCTTAACCCAACATAACATAAAGACTATACTCCATTTGTGCAAAAAAACACACAATAACACTTAATTTGAACACAAAGCATGCTGGAGACTGCTATTTATTTAATTGGTTTAAGATCATCTTTTTTTTGTTAGACACAGCAATTTCAGTAAAATTTGAGTAAAACAATCATATCAATTAAAGCTAGAAATGTTTAGTTTCCAGATTTTGTCAAATTGGCTTAAGTCAGTATCCTCTTCCATCTCTACTTTGTGTTTAAGTGTGTGTGTGTGTGTGTGTGTGTGTGTGTGTGTGTGTGTTTTTGTTTTGTTTTGTTTTAACTAAACTGCTATGAAGCTTCCTGCTATTTGATTTCAGGCACTTGCAAGCCTAGACAGTCTGTAATGATTTGTCATGAGAGAACGAATGCTTGCGCACGTGCATGTTGGGCACCAGTCTGTTTGTTCTGTCTCTAACCTCACTCCCAGTTCAACCGGAAACCCACTGACCTGCTCTCCTCATCTGTGAGCCGCTCCTCCGCCTCGCCAACTTGTAATTTGTACTGCCATCTAAAAGCTGAAGGCCTGCAGCAATCTCAGCCTCAGTATGTATTTATGGATATGGGTTTGCTCTCTGCTGCACAGCGCCTGCCAGACTTATAATTTTCTCTGACTTTGAACGCAGGGAGAAATGTATTTATGGACTTTTCCTCCTTTAGCTGGATTATGTGAACGTTGTCTTTAACTTTCACTCTGGGATTTGCAACCAATTTGTGATTGTTAAGGCCTGCGTGAACCCGTTGTAAATGAAACGTATTACTATCTGATCTTTTATAGCAGTTAAGGAGATGATTTTCGAGATGCATCTGGCCTGCTGCTAATTTTTGATGTTGTCTTAGTTGTGCTATATTATCTGATCTGTGTTGATGTGTTTCTTTCTCAACAAAATTTCTCTAAGTATCAAGCTGCCGAAGCATCTTTACTTAGCATTAGTTGGCATGAAACTTTTTTTTTGGTACGATTTCAGTATTTTCAATCATTTCTGAAATTCTATTTGGATACTTTTCATAAATTTACAGATATTAATCATTAGTTAGTTACACGTTTAATTACATTATACCTATGACTAACATTAAATTCAGATTTAGGGGTTTTTCGATTATAGTCTATTAATATATAAACCATTGAAAATTAAAGAACTAATTCTCAAAAATAAAAATGATGTGATTAATTATTCGCACTCATGTTGTTCCAACCCCCTGCTTTGTTTATCTATGGAACACAAATTAAGATGTTGTACATTTAAAGCTGAGAGCTCTGTCATCCTCCACAGCAAGGTACCATACTCATTCAAGTCCAGACAAATATTCTCCAAAGAAATCATCAAAAACAGACTGATCTGTCCAATCAGATAATTCTCAAGCTATGAGAATACTTTTGTGCAAACATAAAATAAAAATAACTTCATTCAACAGTTTCTTCTCATCAGGGTTAGTATATTGCGAGTGTGCTGTGTGTCACACTTGGTCACCTGCTGATGTAAAGGTAAAATTAGTTATTGTCAAATATTATTTACATTTAAAATAACTGTTTGATATTTTTTATTTGTTTTAAAATGTCTTATTGATGATGGCAAAGCAGAATTTTAATTATCGATGTCACATAGTTGATTGAACATGTACCAGGTTGATTTTCGCATCGTAAATTGGACAAAAGTTTGCCCTCATAAATATTAGCCATTGAATGAACTATTTAATTATTCCATTCTGAAGAAAATGGGTACCTATTTTACAGCTTCTTCAAGATTTAATAGAAGTCATTTGTGTGTCCAGAATGTTTCTGTATAGTTTCAGCTCAAAATACCCATCTGATTATTTATTATACTTTTCTGAATGTGGGAAGTTTGAGCTTTTAGGTCATTGTTGCTGTTTTTGTTGTCTTTGTATTGCTCTGATTGTTGTAGCCCTCAGCAGCTGCGTCTTATGTCTGATAAACAGCACTGTGACAGATTGGAATGAGAAATACTATGCAGTAAGAACTCATGGTTATTTGACATATTTGTTGCAGAGTCAATTAAAGCCTTTCTGGAATGAGTCACACACCATAGCCTCTTTCACACAGTAGTACCAGAAAATATCCAGAAAATTTTCGGAATGACTTTACCCTTTCCTGGAAAATTCATGAAAACGCTGTTCACACAGGCAAGGACGTTCCGGAATTTTTCTGGTAAACACCATTCACACAGCCGTTCCAAAATACCGGTAAATTCAAACATCATTAACCAGTAATGACCTCTAAATGGATGCTCTTGTATTTTTAAACGTATAAGGGCTTGGGCTTTTGTTGATGTTTCACTTTTATGTAAAGCTTTAGCATTCATGCAGCTGCTTTGTCCCAGGGACATCCAAAGGCAGAAACGCGAATTGCAGCTAAATGTTTACACATTTGACTACATTACAAATGTGCATAACTAGTTGATTTTCATCAAAGGTTCCCTTTAAGTTCTACTTACTCACTCACATCATTTGAATTACATTGTATGTAGTTGTTGTAGTACTTAAAGTATTAGTAATTTTGTTAAATGAAATTATTGTTATTAATGTTCTTGAAATAATGGACAATATATGTTTTGTATATGTTTATGCCCAAATGGCATACGGTACTTATGTAGAGTATAAATTGAATGTTAAGAATATCTGTTAAAGAAGTGATGAAGTGTGTACTTTATGGGGTTGCAGTATATATTACATCTGTCATCTTGCCATTATCCTTTAACCTGCATTTTCCTTGACCTATGATATATTTAACAACAGCCAAGTCAATTATTTTTATCACTTTTGCCATGTTAAAAGTACATTGGTCACCATACTTGGAATTGATGGTGCTTAATGTTACAAAAGGCTTTCTGCTCTGCCTCTGCTGAATCTATTGAATCTTTAGTTCCCATTGCAAAACATTACATATTTTTGCATACTGCAAACTAAAGAAATGTGCATATGGAATTGATCGCCCATTAAGGGAATACTCAGATCTATTATTCAGCTCACAGCTGTTCGGTCCTTGTTGGTTCATATTCTTGGCTGATTTGCTGCCTTGAGATTTCCAGCATAAACACGCTTGAGACACACTGACTGTCAGACGTCTGGCTCCCTGTGAGTTTTTGTTCACTAAGCCAATAGGAAGTGATGAGGAAACCACTACAACAGCCCAAACTTCCTGTCCCATCCACACCCATGGGACGACACAGGCCTCAAGTCTGCTTTGCTAAATAATCATCCAAGCTGTCTGTCGAAGTCACAGATAGGCCTGTTGCCTTTATTTACATGTGGTTGTGTTTGTGTTGTTTTATTATCAAATACTATAACAGAAATATATGTTGTTGAATATTTCATATTCGTTGTAGTTTAAAGCCTAGCCGTTTTAATAATAATATAATATTTTAAAATGTGTGTGTGTGTGTGTATATATATATATATATATATATATATATGTGTGTATGTATGTATGTATGTATGTAAGGGATAATCAACGGCTTGCCGTGCGTTAAAGGATTTTAATGCACTTCGCGGAGGCGACCACACTCCGCTGCGTGTAAAATCCTTTAACGCACGGCAAACCGTTGATTATCCCGCTTATTCCATGGTCATTTGCCAAGGTAGGCAAAAGTTTAAAGCAGTTTTGCTGTTTGCAGCGCAATATTTGTCCGAATTTATGTCAGTTTTTACATGATCGATTTTCTAGTCCCTCCACTGAATCAGCTGTGACAGGCTGACAGGCAGGCAGACAGAGAGAGGGAGAGAGAGCGCATGTGCTGTTAATATCTGCTAATATAAGATTAGTCCGATCACAGGTGAACAAATAACACATTCTCAGTCTCACGTTTCTTTTGTCTACTTTCTACCGCTTCTCTGACGAGGGGAGGATCTGTATATTGGCTTTGTCTTGACAAAAAAGTGTATTCTAGAGTCTTTGAAGCAGCCAAAATCTCTGCTGTTAAATATAGGTAAAGTTTGCATAATGAAAGAACATATCAGGACAGGTAGGAGAACATTCTGCTTTATTTATCTTCTTTAAAACAAAAGCAATCAGCCAAACACGCAGGATCAGTGCGATATTTCATTATTTAAGGTCATAAATTAATTATGAAACTTACTTGCAATTGGTCAAAAACACCTGAGAACAAATTATATAGGTTCAAATGTCCAGAGACTGACCATTAGATACACCAAAAGATTAATTATATATCCCGATTTAACAACAGAGATGCAAGAGATTAGATCCAGCCGCGGGTCTTGACGTGGTCTGGCCGACATGAAGCTTCCCTCAGGGGGAGCCGTTTGCTATAACTACATTCTCGCTAGAAAAACTCTTAAAACGTGATTTTGTAGGATAGTTTATGAGTATTTTCCTAATTTTGCAGATTTCCCGTTCGCCATTAAAAGCCCTCATTGATTTCAAGCGCAGCACATGCGAGTTGCTATAGTAACTGTAAACGTTTGGGAGAAGCGCATTTATTTCAAACTGTGATCAAAACTGACTGGAACTACCTGTGCGTTTCAAGGAAATATACCACACCCTCCAGCCAATCTGAATCAAGAAGTATATATAATTTCCGAATTTATTATCAGTACATCAGATTAACCTAAATAAAAAATGAGGACTTTAGGTTTGTAGTCATAACAATGACAGCTGTGATGGCGAGGACTCCTCCCAGACCATCATTTATTATTATTTTTTTAAAATGTAGTTCACCCATATGCTCTCTCTGCACTCAAAACAAAGAGAGAACATGCACGCATACACATTTGCATGGAATTTGAGCAGAGTACGCAGCACGCCATTCAAGCCCTGCTGTGACCTTCTGAGGAATCTACTGGAGCGCTGGGGCTCTGCGGGGGGAACGGCAGAAATAGACGCCATTAAAGAAAGCCTGCAGATACCCTTTGCACGTCTTGGAGCCTGAATGTGCTGCATTTTGTTAGAAACCCATGCTTTCAGTCTTGAAAGAGAGGCAGAAGAGCTTGTGTGTGTGTGTGGTGGTAGTATGTCTAAGTTGACTCTGTGCCAAGACCAGGACCCTTGCCAAATACTCTCCAATGAGGGGCTGTTCACAGCTGCTTGTGAAGAGAGAGAGAGTAGAGAGTCGCCTTTATCTGCTCAATGACACTATGCAACAGATATAAATACACCTCAGCCGTGTAATAATGTCCTCTTTGTTTGGACAAATACTTTTTATCCAGCTCTACAAATTTATCAGCAGGGTGCAAGTTTTAGTGACTTCAAAATGTTGCGGTTGTAATTGTAACAGTGACCTTTGTGTCATTGATGTTTTTTCTAGTGTATAGATGGTATTTTATAATTTATTTAAATTAAAAAAAAAAACATAAATGTATTTTGTTTGATTGAAAAAGCTATGAGCATGCTTTAATTTTTGGATTAAAAGGAATATAGATATTAAGGCAATTATGTTTTTATTATACTTTTTTTTGTTATTTCTATTTTTTTTTTTAAATGAAATGTTTAATTATATAAGGGCTGGACAATAGGTCGTTCTGCATCGATATCGCAATGTGCATATTTGCAATAGTCACATCGCAGGATCTGCAATGTTGAGTTGAGATTGTATAGTTTAGGAGTATATATATATATTATTATACTGGAATAATATTGCCACAGTTTAAAATACATGGCATTTGTGTAGTTACTGCAGAGTTTTACAACAATGAAGTAAAAGGTTATGGTTTGCACATTTTTAAGCATCAAGTGCATTCAGACACAATATTTAATAGAAAATAACGGTGTCACGGTGGTGCAGTGGGTAGCACGGTAGCCTCACAGCCAGAAGGTCGCTGGCCTGAGTTGGCATTTCTGAGTGTAGTCTGCATGTTCTCCCCATGTTCGCATGGGTTTCCTCTGGGTGCTCTGGTTTCCCCCACAGTCCAAAGACTTGCGGTATAGGTGAATTAAATAAGCTAAATTTTTCCGTAGTGTAGGTGTGTGAATGCAAGAATGTGTGGGTGTTTCCCAGTGTTGGGTTGCGGTTGGAAGGGCATCCACTGCAAAAAACATATGCTGGATTACTTGAAGGTTCATTCCGATGTGGCGACACCTGATTAATAAAGGGACTAAGTCGAAAAGAAAATGAATGAAGTCTTTGCAGTGTTGTTTTAAGTTTGTGTTTTTTTTTTTTTTTTTTTTCTGTGCCTGAATACAATTTGACTATACCCTAAAAACCATAAAGCACTGTTTATTTCACTCTTATATTTGCACATTTCATGCATAATTTGTTCCCCTACAAAATCATGCCAGTCGTTTGAAAATAAATACGCTGCTATTAATACGTTAATACAGTGGTTCTCAAACTTTTTCACCACGTACCACCTCAGAAAAAAATTGTCTCTCCAAGTACCACCATAATGACCAGTATTGAAATACAGTAGCGCAGTAGGCCTAATTAAGCAGCGACAGCACTGCACAGTTCATAAACGAGACAAATCAATTCCTTTTATTAAGAATATGTATTCTTGTCAGCCACTTTACACATTATAAATAGTTTGAACATTAACTGTGCTTGCAGAGCAAAAAAAATAACTTTACCATTTAAATTAAAATGTGCTTTTAAAAGTGATTTAAAAATGACACTGTTCTTAAGGAATAAAAAGAAAACTGCTGTACTTGTAAAGTATTAATGTATAGTAGCTTATTTATCAAAACCTGGAAATGTTGCTTGGACCTGATGAATGTAGGTTATATGTCATATACGTATATACATACATTTTTATACCTTTTGAGATATATATTGCATGTACATATGACATATCTTTGATATCTAAACGTTATTTTGAATTTTGATATGATTTGGAATTACATATTTAAATTAGAAATTAGATCTGCTCACTGCTCGTCATTTACAGCAGGCCTGTGTGTGTTAGAAAAGCCAATGATTAATGCATAAATTCCATAGTCTGTTGATATTCTTGATTCTGATTGGCTGGAGGTGTGCAACGCACAGGTAGTTCCAGTCAGTTTTGATCACAGTTCAAAATAAATGCGCTTCTCCCAAATGTTTATAGTTACTATAGCAACTCGCATGTTAAACCGGGCTGTTAATGGCGGACGGGAAATCCGCAAAATTAGAAAAATATTCGTGATCATGATCGGACTGATGAAATCGCATAATAATATTAGCATGTTCTTTACACACGCTCTCTATCTCTGTCTGCCTGCGTGTCGTGCATTAACGCACGGCAAGCCGTTGATTATCCCTTAATTGCACATATACAGTGCTTGACCAATTCATACGTGCAGTATTTCTGAGTTTGCAGACAGTAACTGAAATCCCAACACAATAGGACTGGTCTACTGAAGGGCTTCTCTAGCGCAAATGTATCTCCCTCCCCACAACCTTCCGCCAGCGCCGCGCGCCTCTTTCTCTTCCTCTGCCAAGCAGACTGATTTTTGTTAACATCTCATGTCGCCATACACTAAAGTAAACATTCTAAGCACTCTGGTGTACTCGAACGCTTCAGGGAGCAGCCAATGCTGTCTGATCACTGTGTTATCGTACGTGTCAAAGGGTTTAAAAAGTGTGTTCAGTTTATTCTTTTATTATTCAGCGATTCTTCCGCGTACCACTGGAAGAAAGCCGGCGTACCACTAGTGTTACGCGTACCACAGTTTGAGAACCACTGCGTTAATAAGTTTCATATAGGGCTATTCAGTTCATCTTCAGTTCATAAACCAACATTCATTTTAAAGTATGTGGCGATTTTAAAATAATTTCTTTCTTTTAATCATACACACACATTTGCTATTGACCTTTTTATTTTAGTTTATTTTTTGGTGAATATGTGCTCTGTGACCTGCATAAGTTCTAAAACAAATCTGTCCTGACTTAAACACTTGTAATTCAACCTTGGGCTCGTTCTTCTTCATTGATGTGCAAGTAAAAATAGACACTAATTGCTGTGTTGGATGTTTGAACTGACACAGGCCTTGAAAATAAAATAAAACAGCCCTTTTCAAAGCTGAACCACTGAAAACATCCAGTGGCTAGAAACATTCTTTGAACCTAAACAGACCTGGAAACAGTCACATTAAAAGATGTTTCCGGTTCATAAATGACATTTAATGGCACAGCAGAAAGTAAAACATGCCTTCCAAGAACGCTTTCTCCATCTGCCAACTTTAATCCTTGCTGGCAAAGTTCCTTCCTTTTTAATGTGTGTTTTTTTTCTTCTTAATAAAACAATGTGTGTTGTGTAAGACCCAAAGTAGACATTCCCTCTGTGTTTATGTAGACATTGTACCCAGTTTCTTTCCTTTGTAAATGTTGGAGACGTTTTTGAAGGTGGACTCAAAACAACTGCAGCTGACAGCGAGGAAGCCACAGTGACCCCAGGGTAATGGGTGGCTCTTCAAAAAGAGAGTCAGATGTGATTGGTCATTAAGGCTCGACGCTCCACCCATACCTCAAAACACCAGGAAGCTCAAGAACACTGGCCCTTTTTATTCAACCCAACAACAGCAGTGGAAAAAAAGCACCCCTGATCACTCCCTTCTTTGTGTTTAACAGAAACCTGTAAAATTCTTAAACGTCTGCGTGTATGTGTGTGTGTGTGTGTGTGTGTGTGTGTGTGTGTGTGTGTGTGTGT
>CAIGQQ010036459.1:2176432-2190427 GCA_903798035.1 Danio albolineatus | reverse complement strand
TGTGTGTGTGTGTGTGTGTGTGTGTGTGTGTGTGTGTGTGTGTGTGTTTAATGAATGTATATGAGTGTGTTTTGTTGGTGTGAGGCACAGATGAGTCTTTGTGGAGGGGTCAGTGCAGTGAGGGGGCTGCTTCCTTGACTGGGGAATGCGGAACGGTGGAGACATAGGCACTGGCTGATGGGATTTCGGAGGAGGGAGCAGAGCAGGACTTGTCCGGCATGAGCAAACAAGCTCATAAATAGTTGGTTTGACAGGCTATATAGGGGTAGGTGGGGGTAGGCAGTTTTGAATTTGGTGGGTTGGTTTGGAGTGGGACGACTTGATTTGCAATTGATTAAGGCTGTGTTTACGCTAGTGTGGTTTCATTTTTAAACGTCGAGATTGTCGTTTTTACTACGTAAAAAAAAAAAAAAGATCCCAGTCCACATTTTACAGTCTAAAACGCATGATACGTAATAATTTACGCTCACTGGGTTTGTGGATATTTTGCTGGCATTACTAGTTTACCAGTTGTGTAATGGAAATAATGGAGGAGCTTGACTAATCAAGGAAAGATACACAACAGTCTTAGGAGACCAGTTATGGTCCGTTTTCACAGAGCGGTACAGTACCCTTTTATGTCCATTTCCGCTGTCAACAGGTACTAAAAAGCGAACGCTACTGTACCACTTTTTGGGTAGCACAACAAAAAGTTTCCAAAAGGCGGAGCTAGAAACGCTCCTGAACTCTATTGGTTTACAGAGAAGTGTCACTAACATGCGCACAAGCCAGGACAACAAAAACACGGAAAGTTCCATTATTGAATACACAGCTGAGACATTACATTGTAATAATATAAACATATAAAAGCAAGCAGTGGTCGACCCGAGCTCAAACAAACCTTGTTGTCGTCTTGATGAACAACCACAAAGTATAACAGAATCTGCTGTGTGTCCTATTGTTGTCCTATTGACTTGATTTGCAATTGATTAAGGCTGTGTTTACGCTAGTGTGGTTTCATTTCAAAACAACGTCGAGATTGTTGCTTTTACTACGTTTAAAAAAACAAAAGATCCTAGTCCACATTTTATAGTCTAAAACGCATGATGCGTAATCATTTATGCTCCCTGGGTTTGTGGATATTTTGCTGGCATTACTAGTTTACCAGTTGTGTAATGAAAATAATGGAGGAGCTTGACTAATCAGAGAACGATACACAACAGTCCAGGAGACCAGTCAGTTTTCACAGAGCGGTACAGTTTGGTACCCTTTTATGTCCGTTTCCACTGTCAACAGGCACTAAAAAGCGAACCGTACTGTACCACTTTTTGGGTAGCACAACAAAATGTTGTGCTACCCAAAGGCGGAGCTAGAAATGCAGCTGAATGCTATTGGTTTACATAGAAGCGTCACTAACATGCGCGCAAGCCATGACAACGAAAACATGGAAAGCTCTGTTATTGAATACACAGCTGAGACATTACATTGTAATAATATAAACATATAAAAGCAAGCAGTGGTCGACCCGAGCTCAAACAAACCTTGTTGTCGTCTTGATGAACAACCACAAAGTATAACTGAATCTGCTGTGTGTCCTATTGTTGTCCTATTGACTTGATTTGCAATTGAATAAGGCTGTGTTTACGCTAGTGTGGTTTCATTTCAAAACAACGTCGAGATTGTCGTTTTTACTACGCTTAAAAAAAAACAAAAGATCCTAGTCCACATTTTACAGTCTAAAACGCGTGATACGTAATCATTTATGCTCACAGGGCTTGTGGATATTTGGCTGGCATTACTAGTTTAGCAGTTGTGTAATGAAAATAATGGAGGAACTTGACTAATCAGAGAACGATACAGAACAGTCCTGGAGACCAGTCATGGTCAGTTTTCACAGAGCGGTACAGTTTGGTACCCTTTTATGTCCGTTTCCACTGTCAACAGGTACCAAAAAGCGAGCCCTACTGTGCCACTTATTGGGTACCCTTTCCAAAGGGTACCTAGCACAACAAAAAGGGAGAGGCGGAGCTAGAAACGCAGCTGAATGCTATTGGTTTACAGAGAAGCGTCACTAGCATGTGCACAAGCCAGGACATTGAAAACACAAAGTGGCATCATTAAATACACAGCTGAGACATTACATTGTAATAATATATACATATATCAGCAAGCAGTGGTCGACCTGAGCTCAAACAAACCTTGTTGTCATCTTGATGAACAACCACAAAGCAAAGAAGTATAACAGAATCTGCCGTGTGTCCTATAGTTGTTTGCGAGGCTGTCTAAAAGTGTACGTGTTTTTACTTTCTCTAGAGAGCTTTATTTGTGATCATTGCTGCTCGTCTATATTTAAAAAAAAAAAAAAAACGAACTTCTTGAGCAATTGATTATTGAAGTGCTTTTGACATTGGACCATTTCAGGAATGGACAAATGCGATCGTGAAGTGCAAAATAAACAACACACTTAGGAACGGTGGGTGGGGAGAAGGAGCTCATTTGCATTTAAAGCCACAGGCTACAAAAACATCTACAATCTACTCATAGCCTGCAGAATCAGTTTATTTTGGTGTCTAATAAATTATCTGATGGGTATTTTGAGCTGAAACTTTACAGACACATTCAGGAGACACCAAAGTCTTATCTGACATCTTGTAAAAGGGGTAAAATAGATGCCCTTTAAACCTGTCTAAGTTTCTTTCTTCTTTTGAACACAAAGGACTGAAGCATGCTGGAAACCTGTAACTGTTGACTTCCATAGTATTTGTTTGTCCTATAAGGTAAATCAATGGTTACAGGTTCTCCGCTTATTTCAAATATCTTCCTTTGAAAGAAGATAGAAAGAAACTCAAAGACATCAATCAAAATATCAATTTATTACGGTGCAATAAATTATATTGGAGAAAAAGCACAGCATACAGCAACTGTAAACAGAAACTTGCTACATTTGCTCCGCCTCCGAGCACTTCCGATCAGCCCACTGCTGTGGTACTGACAGTGATGAGCTGCGCTGCGTGTGAATGTTGAAAATCTTTTAACTTGACATGGCACTTGTGCACATCGCTTCAAAAGATGCAAGACGCAAACATAACGGCTACACACATCTGTCAAGTGCATGTTTACATTGAAAAACAATTGAAAAAAGTACATTGGAAAGGAAATACAAGTTCTGTGTGAACCATGCAGCGATGGTTCATCTATAAATAATACCAGTGCATATATTTATAAAATGAAGGTCTATTCAGATAATTGCATGTGTACTAGGGCTGTAAAAAGGTGTTAAGATTTAATGCTGATTACAGAACCGTTTTATTGACAAATGCAATCACCTTCAATCAATTGTGCAGCCTTACCGTGATGCATTATTGAAATTTTACAGCTTCTAGCAAAAAATCTTTTGCTAATAGACTGAATAATGAATGAATCATTTATGCTGCACAGTGATTTTCCACTTAAATGTACCACACTTATCAGAAGATTATTATGGGGCAGCTGCTGCTGACGGAGGAATTAGCCATTCACAGTTCATTCATACTGCCTAGTGCGAGTTCAGCATAAATCCATCTGCTAATAACCTATGGGGCCTGTGCCAGTAATCCGGAAATAGTCTAGTTTGTTTTCTTGATTTATTGGCCTATCACAAATGTTTGCTTGCCGTCTTATGCAGCATAGCAACGATGACAAAACAGTTTTCAAATAGTAAGTCACAGGATAAGCTATCGGCCCTATCAGTAGAGTCAGCACTCGGAAGCCTCACGCATGCACACTCACTCATTTGGCCTGCTTAACTTCCAACCATACGATGCAATTAGTGGAACAAATTAGTGACTGCTTTGAGAGAGCTGGCCATGAGGGAAAATCCTAGAGGCCAGCATCTCTTGATTGCTTCAAACCCCCGCCGCCCCCAACTCAGATGACAACTTTTGCCATCTCTCATTCTGATATAATTTGAGGGTGTTGAAGCGTGACAGATTGGGCTTTTCATTGGGTCTGCCCTATTGGCAGCCGTCGCTGGCTTTGACCTTAAGTCGGGAGATTTGCTCGAGCTGAGATCAAGTTCACCACAGAGCCTTGCCAAAGAGACTTCATTTATTCTCTGTTCACTGACATGTTAATAAACTTTAAGTTAGTTGACTAATTTAATATTGTATTATGCATAATATTTATGAATTATTAAAAAGAGGCTTTTCTGTTTTCTATTGGCTATAAATACCAATTAAGGATGTATGCTTAAAATCCTCCAAAATATTTGAACAACACTGTTTATATATATATATATAAATTTAGCATTTAATGAGTTTAGCTGGTTGACTAGATACGCATTTAACTACTTAACTTGAAAATATAACAAGAATGTAATTCAAGTACACTGAAAAAAGTTATTCAAAGATGATTCCTTGTATTTACTTTTTTTGCGTTAAGTGGTTGTAAACAATTTATTTGGGCTGAATTTAAACAAACGAATTAAACTAAATCTAGTTTGTTTAAATTCAACCCATATAAATTGTTTGCAACAATTTTGCAGACATCATTCTTTTAGTGTGAATGACATTGTCTTTATGAATCTGGCTGAAGTGCATTCATTCATTCATTTTCTTTTCGGCTTAGTCTCTTTATTTATCTGGGGTCACCACAGTGGAATGAACCACCAACTTATTTAGCAAATGTTTTATGCAGCGGATGGCCTTCCACCTGCAACCCATCTCTGGGAAACATCCATACACTACGGACAATTTTTAGTCTACCCAATTCACCTATAGCACATGTCTTTGCACTTGTGGGGGAAACCAGAGCACCCAGAGGAATCCTACGTGCCCACTGGGGGAAAAATGCAAACTCCACACAGAAATGGCAACTGACCCAGCCGAGGCTTGAAACCGCGACCTTCTTGCTGTGTGGCGATCGTGCTACCCACTATGCCACCGTGGCACCTGGCTAAAGTGCAGTCTTTATGAATTATGAATTTGGTGCAGCACAAGAACTGAACTTTAATGGACAATCACGCCACTTTAACGAAATCCTCCTGCCGTCACCGGACAACAGCTTATCAAACTGGGCTTGGCTCAGTTGGAAGCATTGTTAAAAGCTTCGATCATCAAGGTAGAGTTTCTTGAAGAGTTTATAAACTCAAAGAGCTGGGTGCACCTCTGAAAGGATCTAGTGGACCCAGACATGACGCCGAATGTATCTCTGCTGTTTTTCAGCATTCCTGAAGCAGATAAAGCACAGCTACGCTCTCAGTAAAATCAAGTGTCGCACAAGAGTCACTGGCCATACAGAAGCCTCACCCATGACGCAAATCTGCATCTATTGGGAAGTGAATTTGACGTGTGAATGAGGCGTGTAAACTCAAGGTTCTGGTGTTAACTGCATCTGGAGTGAACACTCCATTACCCTGTCATCATCATGCAACAATAATTTTTTATTTTTTTGTAGTTCTATACAGTTTTTTTTGTAGTTCTTTGCATGTTTTACAAGCATTTCACAGCACTTGCATATTTTGCAGAATCTCACTCATGAAATGGCTTTATAAAAATGTGTTCTTCCAGTTTATCGAGGTTCAGGGTCTTCAAGAAGTGCATCTAACATCTTTAACTTCTTTTGATCGAAATTTTCTGCTCATATAAACATGTATGTGGACAACATCAAACTTTCTTAAATGCAAACCTTCACTAAATATCGCTTGTAATTGCATCATTTCAAAGAAGAACAACAAAAATGGAATCAATACACATAAGAAAAACATGTAATTTATTTTACATCATTCAAGCTAGAGCTTAGCAATTGGCCAATCATGCACCCTCAGCAAAAACTGTGAAAAGAGAGGGAGACTGAATACTTGGCATAGGAAATCTTGGGAACTCTACTTGAGATATATGATTAGATTTGTCTAAATCACATTACATCTACAACTAAATAATGTGTTGCTCTGTGCTGGGTCTGTTGAAGGAGACAGAGCACCACAACTTGTATGAACTATTCCTGTTGAACTGCACTCTGGGAGTTTGGTTCATAAGGAGGGCTTTATTCTTGGTGACGCAGCACACTGGAGCAGTTGGTCAGTAATGCCAGGTACACTTAAAGCCTTCTCTGATCCTGATTAACTCCCATTTTAACTGCTGACAAACTCTTCATGTCCGGCTGTCCACTGAGATGCAGGCCACAGGTAGCAATCACACGTCGCTTGCAGGAGTCACTCCGTTTGATGGCTACGAAAAAGATCAGATGGATCATTTGTGTACTGTTTAAATGAAATGACCCGGTGCTGTTTGTTTTAAGGGTCAGATTCCTGAGATGTTTTGTTGATGGATGTAACAGTGTGTGCATTGAGTGAAGGGAGTGTGTTGATCTGTTCTCTTAAACGAGTGCACGGTCAAGAACTTGAGAGTTAGGGTCAGCTACAATTACTTTTTTGTTCTTGGCTTGTGCGTTCTTTCCACAATGACGAAAAGTCAAGAAAATGTTGCCGTCTGCAGAGCTTTTCCTCTTATTTAATTGAGCCAAATATTGAACTAAAAAGGTAATCTAATATGTGCAGTCATGCGTTGGCTGTTACGTTCATACAATGCTTTGCCTGGGGCTGCTTCTCTTTACTTTGACTTTTTGATATGTGTTATTCATTGGAACAAACTTGGCCAAATTGTTAGAACTGAAAATGGTAAAAAGGTTGTTTAAAGACTTAAAAATACAATGTATTTGGTAACTGCTTGTTATAGTTCTTGTGAAAGTTTCATCAATGTATGTCTCATTTTTAATTTGAGATATTACAAAAAGTTGTCTGTGTCATAACCAGTGGGCTTTTCTCTGGTAATGTATGCTAGATATATCCAATCACAAACCTCCTCAACCAACTACAAGCTTGAATTCATTTTTGATAGATCTACCAATGCATACACTGTAAAAAATGCTGGGCTCCACACAATTCCTTAATGTTCTCCCAACAGAAATCAGTTACTGTACATTTACATAATGGTTTTTACAAATTTAAGTGGATTGAACATACAACAATTAAGTTGTCCCACAAAAAAAAATTAAGAATTGTGTAATTTCAACTCATTTAAAGTTACATCATCAACAGCAAAAGATAGTCACACCCTTTGTTACATTTTTGTTTATAATGCTAATCCATTGTGGTCAAATCACAATGTAATGTGATGTGATGCTATATATACTGTATATATACTTATGTAGTTATATTTAGCTGCTTCTGTTTGATTACCATTTATTAACTGGGTCAAATGTCAGAGACATTTTTACTATCTTGTGTTAACATTCATTTTTCTTGTTTATCCAATTACAAGAGGTCAGCTGGTCTTAACTTACAATTACTTGCATCTTTTTTGGGCACTTATTCTTTGATTTTGAATGAGATCATGTTTTACTTATTTACTTTAAGGACTTTCGCTTGAGCTGCTAGCATAGTACACAATTCCTTTACACAAATGAATGAACCCATTTAACGGAGCTTATGAGTGAACAGAAAAGCAACTTCAGTTTTCATAGAAACGTGTATTTCGGTACATCATCATGTATTGCGTCATTAGATGGGGAGTAGACACTCTTAATGATCATGATCACAATCAAACACATCAGCATTTACATGATGAAAGTAATTTGTTTAATCAGCTACTGTACCCCTGGACAAAAATGTACAAGCTGAAAATAGTCTCCATAAGTCTGGTTTTAGGGCCATTCACTTCTGACTGTATTTATGAAAATGCTTCATAATAATAGTAGGCATAATGAAGGGCTGTTATGTTTAAGACACCCCACCTTCTTCATAAATAGGCTCACTTTATTAATCTAGAGTCACCAAAGCGGAATAACTTTTCCAGCATATGTTTTACGCAGTGGATGCTCTTCCAGCTGCAACCGATCACTGGGAAATTTCCATACACACTCATTCACACACATACCCTACAGACAATTTTAACTTATTCAATTCACCTTTAGAGCATGTCTTTGGACTTGTGGGGCAACCGGAGCACCCGGAGGAAACCCACGCAAACTCCACACAGAAATGCCAACGGACCCAGCCGAGGCTTAAAACAGTGACCTTCTTGCTGTGAGGTGATTGTGCCACCGTGACGGCTTAAACATATTAGTTTAACCATTTTTTGAAAATCCAATCAGTCAATATCCTGGTCTGGAGGTAGCTTAGCTTAGCATAAATCATTGAATCAGATTAGACCATTAGCATCTCACTCAATTACCCAAAGACTTTAGATCACTGATTAATGCTAAGCTAAACCAAAAGTGCTCCTGCCAGACCTGGAGATTGACTGAATGGATTCAAAATTGGTAAAACTCCACTGTTTACCTATAGGGAGTTGAACCCATTTCCAAAAAAAAGTTCCTTCCTAATTCAAACTCCAACTCTTAACAATTTTTGGTTTAAACACTTGAAATTAAACCATCTAAATTCATTATGTTTGTTTGTTTGTCATATTTAATGTGATTTCTTTTTTTGGGGGCCTGGAGTGCAGATCTTTCAGAAGCCCCAGCACAGAAAACATGGTAATTCATTAATGTAGCTGTCATACATTTACTTAAGGTCAATGATTTACAACATTTCTTATCATTTAGTGTCAAGGTGTGGCTGGAATCGTTGCAACATGGCAATATCCTGCTATTTGTTTGGAGTGTGAGAAAGAGCTGCCTCCCGCTGAGATCTCAACATGCCTCAACACAGCCGACACTCAAACACATGAGCGCGTCGATTCTGCTCACGCACAGACCAAATGTTAGAGCTTACACACCACTGTTCGTTTGGATTCAGCAGTTGCCAAAGTAGTGAACACTAGAAAGATTCCCCAGACTGTGAACATCTGCTGCTCTGTAATCCCAGCCACTGTTGACCCATAAACCTGCCCGACTGACACTTCAACTGTAACAGGGGAACTTCTGCTTGCTGGGTATGTGTTTGGAGGGCTCAGTGGGCTTGGCGCTGTATTGTCTTGCATCGAAAATATGCTACAGCTGGTATTTCCTTGTAACAGTCATCACCACAGAGTTTATCAGTAGTTTAGTTTAGTTATGCTGTACTACCAATGGGCTTTTAGCTTGGGAGCTTGAGAAAGCAGCATAAAAGGCACTTAATCCAATTACTGCTGATGTATGTGAACTGACAATCTGTAGTATTCACTTCCAAGTTTAAGACACACCTCACATGTGAGAATGTCAAAAATGGGTTCATACCAGTGGAGCTTTTAACTTGAAATGCATTTCAAAAGTTTTTAAAATGTTAATGGTGGCAAAAAAGCTTGATTCTGATATCCTGATTTGCTGCTCGAGAAACATTTATTCATAAGATTATTGAAGATGTCAAATAGATGAGCTTAAATGTTTTAGACCTGTTATTTATTGTATGATCTGATTAATGAAAACGCTTCTTAATAGCAGGGTAAATCGGGCTCATCTTAGCGTTTTTTTTTATCTGATTATTGTTCTTTTTTGATTATTTTTTATACTGAAGTATTTGCTTGAAATAGAAATATTTTACAGTGTTGTAAATGCTATCAATGGTACTTGTTAGCAAATATTGCATCCTTGCTGAATAAAAAAAAACATATAAAATGTTTTATAAAAGGTATGATTTTGACTTAAGTGAGAAAAGATAAATCTGCATAAATCTTTGTTCAGGAAATTCTTTAACTTATCTAAAGGCTTGGCAAATATTTAGATTTTTCAGATTAATATTGATCCTTCTTTAAAAGTAAAATCATAGTTTTAATTGTTTTAAAGGAGTCATGGCCATTCAGTATAACCAGGGAATTATGTTATATTATGTTCCAGTGCTATTTAACAAAGCATTTGAAAGGCGGTAATGATCACCCCTGCCCTTAGCTCCTGACCCAAGCGGTTCTTACTTCTAGCCCAGCAATGTTTTCCTCCTTAATAAACACTTTTTTTCTAGTTCTGAGCCGGTGCTTAGTGTGTCGAAAGACAAAGAACAGATTTGGAACTAGACTCTGGCTCCAAACCAACACTTCATCTTCCTTTAGAAAAGGGGTTAATCAGAATAATATTGAGAGATAATGATTTTTAAGCGTGCTGTAACCTACATATAAACTAGGGCTGTCCAAAAATTAATCGTGATTAATCACATCCAAAATAAAAGTTTGTTTTGACATAATATGTGTGTGTGTTATATATATTTATTATGTATATGTGATAAACACATTAATAGAAGCCAAAACTATATATAAAAAAGTTACATCAAAGTAGTTACATCATATTCAAATGTAAAATTTGTATCATACACATATATTTTTTATATATCTAAATATAAACCAACATTTTATCAAGTATGTGCATGTGTGTATTTATATATTCATAATAAAATATACACAGTACACACACAAATATTATGTTAAACCTTTATTTTGGATGTGATTAATCACGATTAATTTTTGGACAGCCCTAATATAAACATAAGTTTTAATTAACTCTCTAAATCAGGGGTGCCCAAAACTTGGTCCTGGAGGGCTGGTGTCCTGCAAAGTTTAGTTCCAATCCCAATTAGACTAGGCATGGGCCGGTATAAGATTCTGACAGTATGATAACCTTCGATAAAAATATCATGGTTTCACTGTATTATGATTACTGCTCTAAAATATATTCTTTTTAAATGTCTGGGTAAACAAAAATTACAACCTTTTTTTTCCCGCTTAGAACGCTATATATTTTATTTTGAGAAACATTCAAAATTATTTTTGGGCAGTAAACATGTCAGGCTAAATAATTCAAGTGAAACATTGACTTCTGCTGTCTCCATTTGTTTCAGAAACACAGGTGCCTCTACAATTTACAATGACATCTTTAGATATTTTTGTGCTGGAGATACTGTTGTCGTAAAAAAACTACTACGTTTAAAAGAAAAAAAACTGTTAATTAGATCGTACATTTTATACCTTAGGATTGATATAACAGAAAATGATGGCGGTTATAAAGCCTTGACTTTTCCAAACTCAGTATACCTTAAAAACCAATGTATACCTTATCGACCCATGCCTAAATCGGACATACCTGGGATAATCAAACTGTTACTAGGCTTTCTAGAAACAACCTTGCAGGTTTGTTGAGGCAAGTTGGAGCTAAAATCTGCATGACACTGGTGAGTTTGGACATCTCTGCTCTAAAAAAGATAATAATCAAAATAGATATTAATTGGGAATCAGTTTTCTTTCATGATAAAGGAATCGTAAAACAACGAACACAGTTGTGTGGAAAGGAGTTCGAAATTTTGGATTTTCAGACATAAACATGCTTAAATACAAAACCCACTAAACCAAAGTGAATATAAACATGAGCTGTTTCTGACACATCAGCACATCAACTGTTTCTTAAACATTAACAATTCATTTGAAATTACTGGGCTCATAAAAACAAGTCATCACTGTGTAATTCTAAATCCAACTTTGATTTTTATCTACACTGGAATCAGCTTCAGGCTACACTAGAGCTGCACGATTCTAGCTAAAATGAGAATCGCAATTTTCACGATTTTCTCACGATTCTATAGATGTAAAATAAAGGTTAATATGAGAAGGCTATTATTATTATTAACATACTATTATTAATAAACATACTGTATGGTAAAACAACACTAATAATATTATATGCAGGTCTACTGTTGGTGAAAATGCTAAATTTTGAATAGACTTTGAAAAGTGGACTTGAACAGACATTAAATTTGTCCTGGTCATTAATGCCCCGTAAAGTGATGACATCAGAATGCAACTATTCATAATTCTGATGTTGTTGCAATCTGTCATTGACAACATTTATTAGACCTTTTTTTCAACTGGTAAAATCAGACATTTGTCATTATCAGATTCCCTCTTGCATTATTTGTTGAATACATTATATAGCAGGGATCACTAAACTTGTTCCTGGAGGTCCGGTGTCCTGCAGATTTTAGCTCCAACCCTAATCAAACACACCTGAACAAGCTTATCAAGCTCTCACAAGGGATACTTGAAACATCCAGACAGGTGTTTTGAGACAATTTAGAGCTAAAACACTTGCAGGACACCGGACCTCCAGGACCGAGATTGGTGATGCCTGTTATATAGGCTAGAGTAGTTTTACTGACACTGTTAAACATTTATTTTTATGCACAACACTCTCTATGAAAGAAAAACATATTAAATGCTTGTCCTAATCATTATTCTAAAATGAGATATGATTATTTAAATGATGTGCGCGTTTTCGGTTTCATTTTCACTGTGCGGTTCAAACATCCCGCGTGGTTCCCAAACGATCGCTCTGTCCCACAAACTGAATGTTATTTTCAACTTTATCACCTGTTATTCACAGCCTATGCAAGTTCTGTTCACTAAAGTAGAAACCATTCACAGGCGCATACCTGCCCTCTCTCAGGTAACAGCTCACGGTCAGCTTATGTCACGTGATTTTGTGGCTGCAAATACATCATTACATGAAGACAGAAATTACTTCTTTAGGTCAATTATACCTTATAAATACAGTATGTGACTCTTTCACCACCATTTGGAGGTGTCCACGTTGCTGAGCAGTGTATGTAAAACAACGTAAGGACTTGGGTGGCCGTCTTTGCTTCTCTCCTGAACTTGAAAATATGATTTGTAGAATCGTAGAAAAGATCTCGATTCGACCCAGACGATCTTAATCCACTGGATCGTCAATCCATGTCTTTTTTTTATAGCTCTTTCATGTTTTCATGTAATCCACTGGATTAAGATCGTCTAGAGGGTCGAACCGAGATCGCAATCTTTTTTCCGATTAATCATGCAGCTCTAGGCTACACCTGATACATCCAAATGTCTTAAAAACTGAGAAAACCCATTGGACATATCGGAGAAAAAGATGATGACTTTTCTGCTGATGACTTTTAAAGCCAGATACGCACAAAATGAAAGCGATCCTTTCGATGTAAGGATGAGAAACGATCAAATCAGCGCTCACCTTGTTGCATGCATATTTGTATTTTATATTTATAATATTTAGAAAACATGCTTGCACTTCTTTTTTTTTTATAGCTCTTTCATGTCTATGTAGTCTCCACAAGTGTAATGTCGCACAGGCCCAATGCGCTCACATATTTTTAATAGGAATGTGTATATAAAATGCCTATAAATGAGTATTTGAATCAGATTAGTACTTGTAAACAGATCTGCAGTCATATTCAATTCATTTAGACTGACGAAAATAGGTGCATATAAACAGAACCTTTGATAAATTCTTTAAATAAAGACTTGCATTCCATACATTCATTGGCAGCAGCCATATCAAATGTTATGATTTCCCTCTCATTCAGTTCTTTATGAGTGTTTGGTCTCCCCCTCCTCGCACTGACTCTCTTGTTCATGTTAATGCGGGTTTTGGCAAAGCCCAGAGGAAGCCATCTGCACGGTGCCTACCTGACCTGCTTGGCACAGACTCTACATTCTCTACTTAACAACCCGTATTAAAGGCAAAAAGAATCAGTCTAGTTTAGAAAGTACCACAAAACTGGAGGGTAACAATCTGGCCCTTCCAAATTCAAGTCAGGCTGTTTTTATGGTCTTTAAAAATACATTTCACATTACAAACAGCTGTCTGCTGTGTAATTTTCCCAGAAAGTTGCAGGCTCGCATGGCAAAACCCAAGCTCTGTGCGTACAGGATACATGGTAATTAGTCCTTCATTTTGTAATGACAAACCCCTGAGTCTGCCTATGTGCCCCGAAATGTCCTTAGATGTTCTGCTTGCCTGTCACAGATCTGTGTTTACAGCAAACGGTCCAGCTGATCTCAGAGCGGCTGTGTTGTGGCCTTGTGTCTGGTTTAGGACGGCCTTCATTCTGTGGAGAATTACTCAGAGAGCCCACAGATATTTCCCACTGACACCCATTAGCCTCAAATATCCAGCAACTTCATAGCAGACACAGCTGCTTTTCCACACAAATATTTTACCCCTCATAACCCCCTAGTGTTTAACAACAACACAAAAGTATATTTTATATATATATATATATATATATATATATATATATAT
>CAIGQQ010036459.1:2139092-2176032 GCA_903798035.1 Danio albolineatus | reverse complement strand
TTTTCATTGTATTATTCAGTAAAGTTGTTAATATTTTGTGTGTGTGTGTGTGTGTGTGTGTGTGTGTGTGTTTTCAGTTAAACTAAATTAGAACAGAAGTAGATAAATGAAATGTTTTTTTTTTAATATACTGTACACACATATACAAGCACCTTTTTCTTTAAGTTTTAGTTCAGTTTGAACAGTTTCATTTAAGAATTATTTTCATTTTATGGTTTTGTTTTTTTAGTTAACCATAATACCCCTGTTTTGGTTATATTTATTCATTTAAATATTATTCATTTAATAATAATATTCATTTATTGCAAATAGCTGCCTTTGTCCATATTAGGACATGTTGATAATAGTTTTGTATATCTATAACCAAAAAAATCACTGTTATATTGCTCTAGTTAGGCATGCGCCGGTATAAAATTGTGAACTTTTCCCTCATTGAACGTAATATATATATATATATTTTTTATTTTAAGAAACATTTAAAATATTTTAGAACTGTAGCTTTTTATGTGGAGGGTCTTTTTCTGCAGGAGATACTGTTGCCCTAAAAAAAAAAAAAAAAAACTGTACTTACACCATAGGAACGGTAAACTTTGAAACTGGTGATCATCGAATGCCTGGCTGTAATATCCTAAAATCATTGTAAACATTACATTGTACATTACAAATACACGTTGTATATACAATACAATACTACAATGCATATGAGATTATTTCTTTTTATTTGAATGTATTCATTTATTATTATTATTTTGTAATTTATGCAATATTTAAAACACTGCTTCATGTCATCTTTCTCTGGTGCAATATTTGTTTACACCACCTTAAATTAAGTTAAACGGAGTTGTAGAAGTAGTAGTTGAAAATAGTTGTAGTAGTTGCTTTAATTGTTGTAAGTTTTTAATTTATGGTGTGGATAAACGAACATTTTGCAAGGTATTTTAAATTTACACATTAAGTGAACAATTAAATCATTAATGATAATAATTTTCATGATATTTAATGTATACATTAATTAAATGACTTTTTTTCTTCTTGTAGACAAAAGCGGATGGGCAAGTTCTTCTCTCTGACGTGTTCAGACGGATCAATCTCATTGAGAGCGATTACTTTGGTCTGGAGTTCCAGAACCTGCAGATGAACTGGGTAAGTGGCCACTTGACAAACAGTCTCCCTGCTCACACAAAGATGGGATTGTGAATAGCCTGCTCCTCTGAAAACCCAGCTAAGCTCTTAAAAGTCCTGAAGGTGTATTATGTTGTTTGTGTCCCCTCTCTCTGGGGCCCAGCCATTAGCTTTTCCCTTTAAACCTGCCTGATACAAACTTAAAAACCAGTTTGTGGAGATTATTTTTTTTGTTTATATATTTTTGACAGGCAAGAGGAATGCTGAGAAAAACATTTTGTTTTTTAATTCACTACAAAAAATAATTGTAGTGAGTTAATTTTGTCTTGTTTCTAGTCCAAATATCTAAAAATTATTAAATAAAAAAAACATTTTCTAGACAAGTAAAAAATATTCAGAATATTCTCATTTTCAGAAATAAGCATTCAAAAGTTTATTTTTAATTTTTAACACAAGCAAATTAATCTGCCAATGGGGTAAGAAAAATATTTTAATACAATTTTTACGCTTACTCCATTGCAGATTGTTTTTCTTGTTTGAGGAAAAACTGTTCATTTTGAATTATTATTTCTGAAAATGACAATATTTTTTTTGCACTTCTAGAAAATGCTTCTTGATTTAATAATTTTTACATATTTAGACTAGAAACAAGTCTAATTAGTGTTTTAGTGTTGTGTGCCCAGAAGTTAAATTCTTTCATCTTTAAGTCTGTTACATTGTAAATTTATATATATTTAAATTTTTCTACTGCATGTTTTCTTGCTTTACCAGGGAACTGTGAGCTATTTTATTAGCCAGTGAAAGGCCTGTTTATAATGACTTTGCTCGAAGGGATAGTTGACTTAACAATTTAACACACTGTCATTTACTCCTCCTCAAGTCGTTCAAAACCTGTTATACATACTTCTGTGGAACACAAATAGGCCTTATCTTTTTCATGATGCAGAAAAAACAGATGAAATCAAGAAATCAAGTGAAAAAATGGATTTCATTCAAAAAAGCAATCAAAAACAGGACTGTGTATTTTTATCGAAGCTTAATCCGCTCTAGTTTTTGTAAAAATAAAAATCCTAAGAATTTATTTAAATGTGAAGTCTTCATTTTCTGTGTACTGTAAAACCAAAGAGTACTACAGTCATTTGTGGAAACCAGTTACCTGTTTAATAAAGTTTAGCTTATTTTTTTAATGAATATTTACTTATTTTGTATTAGATTAATGAAGAAGTTTCTTAAATATCATATATATCGAAAGATGCTATGTTAAAATTTACCACTAAACTTTACCATTATATAAAAGCTTATAAAATCCCAATATAATAGAAAATTTAACACTAACACATGTCTCAGTATATTGTTTTATATTAACACTCTTTTTCAATGTTTATTCTTCCCTTGGTCTGATGTCAAGCATTCCGGGAGTTAAAAATATGCAACAACTCCGTTCATTGAAGTTCAGCTTAATACAATCAGATTTTAAATTCACAGAGCTTGTCACTTATCAAGTACAATAAACTTGATGTAATGTTTGAGTGAACACATTTTAACTGAATTAATGTAAAATGTTTGGTTCACAGTGACGCACCTGTGTCAATTAATGTGTGGTTTTGTTTATTATGAAGAGACTAAAACACTGAAGAAAGGAAGAAATTAGATAACTTTGCCAGTCTTTTAAATAATTTTTCGTTATTAGGGAGCTTTCACATCTGTGGTTCAGTTCATTTGGTCCGGACCAACATCATAGCATTTTTCTGACGTTTTGGGTCCTTTTCACACCACACTGATTGCTTTGGTCCAAACCAGCTGAAAAGAACCAAAATGCAGTCATGTGACAAAATCCACATCACCCATTGGCCAGATGTTATTAAACGTAATTCCTAAATTGCTTTTCAATTGGTTAGAATTAACGTGCAGGAAAATGCCAATAGAACTCCTGCACGTTAACAAACCGGCAGACACAAAATGTCGCTGCACTGGCTGACTGCATCCCTGGTCATAGTTTATACTATATAGTTTGTATTCATCACTTTAGACAAACTATACATTTCGAGAATGAAGCGCAGCTGCGGCTGGGAAACAATGTTTTAATGCATTGCAAACGTCAAAGGCACTAGGAGGAGGCAAGAATTAATTTAGCTAAACTGCGATTTGGGCATCTTCTGGAAAAACTATCAACAACCTATCAGGTGATGTTGTACCCTCTTTCTCTTGGTTTAAAACTGTTGGTAAAGCGCTGCCAACAATCATTTTTCCTCCAAATCCGATGGGACAGCACATCAGACTATGGCAGCTGGATTAGTCCAAAAAGGCACAGTACTTTTCGTGGTTGGGTCTGTTTAAATTCGGATCATGTTTTCATCATAAGCGAACTGCTCCAGGGTTCGTTTGAAAGCATACCGTCACACCTCTTTAAGTAGGTCTCGGTATGCTTTATTGGTCTGCTTTTGGTTTGCACTCAAGTGCAATTGCTACATTCACACCTGCCCAACCGAACCGCATCAAGAGGGAAACAAACTCTAGTTCAGTTCAACTGAACTATATAAGACAGGTGTGAAAGCACCCTTAGATCGTGCAGGTTGTATGTTTTTAATTGAAGTAGGCATGCCTCCTGATTTTTAAAATGTTATGTATCATTTAAACGGTCCAAAAAAGGATTTACAATTCTATTTAAAATAAAAATAAATAATTATATCAAGCAAATAAAATTTAAATAATTTATACTTTTAAAAAATTGTAATTAGTTTATTGCTAACGCCTCTTAGAATATGTTAAAATATTTTAAGTCACTATGAAGAAAACAACAGTAAAAAATGATATAGCACAGCCATTTAATCATCTCTGTAATGTATCTTTTTTTTTTTACTTGGTTTCTTTATTATTAATGAATAAAAAAAAATACCTTTGTCAACAAACTTTTCATAAGTAATTTGAGAGAAAAGCTGCAGACAGTCTGCTGGCCATTTTTTTTTGAGTGTTCCAATCCACGTTTTTTTTTTTTTTTTTTTTTTTTTTTTTTTTTTTTGGAGAGAGTTTAATCAGGTGTGCAATATGTGTGTGTGTGTGGGGTTGTTGTGATGATTCTGTTAGAGATGAGAGGTCAGCGGAGTGAAAGGCGCCGGAGGTGGAGTGAGAAAAAAGGTACATTCTTGCCACAATCAGCTCCAGATGTGCTGGGAGGAGCTCAACAGACACACACAATTAAAACCCATCATTCACATCAATGCAAAACCCCAAAAACAGGCACAGAGTCTTGAATCGAAATATCCCGTGGCATTTGAATAGCAGCCGATTTAGTAACTTTGCAAATATCCTGAAAATATGCTTTTGGTGTGGTCACCATTGCGAGATCTCTTCTGTGGTGTCTGTGTGCATGCTGTTCTTCAGTTTTAGCACTCGCTACAAAGAACAGAAACAGATGTAGTTTGAAAGAGTGAGAGATTATTTGTATTATTTATTGCTTCGAGTTTATAAGGTGGTTAAAAGCTGAAATGCCAGTCTTATTGTTCTGAACTGTTTTATTTCGGCAGGTTTGGCTGGATCCCACCAAGCTCATAGTGAAGCAAGTGAGACGTAAGTACACTTTCTGCTTTGTGGCCTAGAATTAACACTTGCCAAAGCAAGAAAAAACTGTCTTGGCGAGTATATGAAAGAGTCTTGCCCTACATTTGTCCAGTCATTTCATTTATTTCTTTATTTTTTCATTAGTTTTAACAATTTGAGAGAACACAATATGTTTTAGTGTTGTAATTTTACAAATATATTTCAAATATAATGCCCAGCACAGGAGATTTGAGATGGGCAGCTCATAAATGTTTTTAATGTCTCTGAGCAACTCATTTTGTACTAAATGTATAAAATGTATATTATTATACTTTACAATTCTGTTCTGAAATAGAAAAAAGTTTTGAAGTATAAGATTTCCTTTTTATACATTAGTTAGAATGTAGTAACTGAGGAAAATATTTAGTTTTTTTTATCATTAGTAGTTTTAGTTGATGATAAAATACACCATTCTGTGTTCATTTGTGAATTAACTAATGTAAAAAAAAACATTTCATTTATATGTAATATAGTTAAATATTTTAATTAATAATAATTTGTGTTTGTGTTTTATTATTAAATAATAATATTTGTAAGTACTATAATTAAACACATTAGTTGTTGTAATAATTTTAAAAAATGTTATAAAATATTCTTCTGTTTATTAACATAATAATAATAACAACAACAACAATAATAATAATAATAATAATAATAATTTGTTATTATTATTATTAATAATATAATTAATATATTAATATTAATACCATATAAGAAAAAAAATTTAAATAATATATTATTATTAAATACTAATAATTTGATGATTATTAAATATACATTTCATCTATTTGTTCTGCCTTTTTTTTAAACAGAAACTATTTACATACATTTTAACAGCTGATAAAAAGTATCAGGCCAGGCGTTGCAGTTTTAGACCCTGGTATTGTGTTTAGACTTGGGGTGTTTGAATATGTCTTTTCGTTCTCAACATTTACAGGGCCGATGAACACACTCTTTCGGCTGTCAGTGAAGTTTTTTCCTCCAGATCCTGGTCAACTGCAGGAGGAGTTTACTCGGTAAGATGCTCAGAAATCACCATCCACACTTTCACATTTCAAATAGTTGAACCCTTGGTCCTCCGAAACATAATCCATTGTAATCTTGCCTCACATTTCAAACCAGCTATGTGGTTCTCCCACTCAACTTCAGCATGCGCGAATTGAGCTCTGATTGGTTAACATCTTTCTCCTGCTCAGCTTAGCTGTAATTGCCCGGTGTGCTCCGTCAGCTCTGATTGGTTAACATATTAAAATCATGATCACAAGAAAATCTAAATAAATTAATAGATAAAATTGCAGCCTCACGTGATTTAGATATTGCATGTTCTTAAATTGCGATTTATTTATTTGTTTATTTTTTTTTTTTTTTATTTATTTATTTATTTTCGATTGCGATTAATTGCACAGCCCTAATTCTGGGTGTTCGTTAGCTTCCACTTCACACTTTTTATTCCTAAAATTTGGGTTGACATGCTTATTTGCATATTTCTGGTGTCACTGTTTTTGATTGGGAGAATGCAACGGGTCTTTTTTTGCATAATATTTCGAGTGTAGCACGTCATGTTATGTTACCATGAAGCATAAACCATAAGGATAAATTTTTATAATTAATTTGAATCAATAAGCTATTTATTGATGTACGGTTTGTTTGGAAAGGGCAGTGTTTGACTGAGATACAACTATTATCTGCAGAATAAGGGTTTAAAAGAAATCTATATATTGGGAAAATTATTTCCAAAAGGTCTTAGCAATATATATTACTAATAAAAAGTTTAGTTTGAGTTCTCCCTGTGTTCACGTGGGTTTCCTCCGGGTGCTCCGGTTCACCCCACAAGTCCTAAGACGTCGTATAGCAATGCTTTGTGGGGTTTCCTAACCTCTGGGAATAAAGCTGTTCTAACCCTGTAATCATGCTTTTTCTCCAGGTACTTGTTTTCTCTGCAGATAAAGAGGGATCTAATAGATGGCCGACTAAGCTGTACAGAAAACACTGCCGCCCTGCTGGCCTCTCATTTGGTGCAATGTACGTCATTTGAGATCAGTTAGTATAACTGACCAATTTCCTCCTCCATGATTTATATCTATAAACTTTTGTTTTAATAATTTCTTTCCTGATCTAGTGATTAGCTTTTAATCGCATTACAATGAAATTCATACATTAAGTGACTTTACGAAGGAGGGAATAATTATCAGATAATTTGACCTTTTTTATATTGCATTATATTTTAGTCCTATTTTAGGATAGGATTTTGAGTCTTTGGCTCACCAAGTGTTCGTTTATTTGATCAAACATACAGTAAAAATATCAATCTAGTCATTTTTTTGTGTAAATATCTGTACTAAAATATTATTTATTATATTTTATTAATATTAATTTAATGCATTTTAAATTTCAATGGCAAAACAAATTTTAATAGCCTGTCTTCATGGTCATATGATTCTTCAGAAATGATTTTAATATGGCGATTTGGTGTTACACACATTTCTTAGTCTTATCAATGTTAAAAACTGTTAATTACTAATTATTATTTTATAGTGTTCAAAATTACAATTTATTTTGAGATGTGTAATATGTATAATTTATATCATTATAAATGCACAAATATACATGATTTTCTTCTTCCTCACACAGCTGAGATTGGTGACTATGATGACTTGGCAGACAGAGAGTTTCTCAAGATGAATAAATTGCTGCCATATCAGGAACATGTGCAAGAAAAGATCATGGAGCTCCACCGTAGACACACGTAAGACATTTGCTGTTTTGGCCCGATACTCTAGGCTTGTGCATTGTTCTCTTAAATTTATCACAGACTCTGTCAGGCTTTGCATTTGTAAAATTTACCGAGCTGACCACAGGGAATCAGCTCAGAGAATTTATGGCACAAAAGTACGTTTATCTTTGTCATGTCCAGTTTATTTGGAAGCATTTGTGCGGAATGAGAAGTATTTTTTTTCAAGTGGAACATCTAACTGAACTTTAAATACAGACTCCCCTGGATATCTTGAATGACAGTCTGTTTCCATTTGGTGCTGAGTTTATTTGGTGAGAGGAGATCTAATAGTGTGTAAGTGACTGTTGTGTGTGGCAGTTTAAGGGATTTAGTGGTAGTTAAAGGTGGGCTGCAGTTTCTCTCCATGCTTGAACTTTGGAAAGACGTTGTTTTAAGAGTTTACAGAGACTATTGGATGTTAATATAGGACGGATGATCCTTCTACAAGCTCTGCATGGACAGTCCTTCTGTTAAGTAAAGAATTACTGAATTTGGAATGGTGAAGCAACACATTAAACTTTTGCTTCTGTTAAGCTTTGGGCATATTTTGTTACATTTGAATTGCTCTATAATAAATTTTGAAAGGCTAAAACCCCTTTGGAAATTTACATATAAGAAGTTGGTTTCTTTTCAAGGGGTATGAACATCTTGAGAAAATATGGAGAAGGAATTTCATGCAAACCAGCAACAGAACAAAACGGCAATCACCTAGCACCTGCATTTTCTTCAGTAAATGTTTAAGTGCCCTTATTAGTCATTGTATTATATTATTAAAACAGCTGTTTGTGAATATACAGATTTATAAAGTGTGTTTGGAGCTCATCTCCTGTCTTAAACGGCCACTTGGCAACGTGCAAATAAAAAGCCATCACTTTTGATTATTTTGGATTGCGTCCTCTTCTGTGATTGTTCTATTAACCCCGCAATAGTGTCAGTTGCAGCATGCAGATTATTCGGCATAATGTAAAACTTTGACACCTTTACGGCACTCACATAGGCTACATTAAAAATAAAGACCTTAAATTAACATGGAGGACGATCTCCAAGTGGCGGTATCCAAAATTAAACCAAGAATAGACTTTTACTGTAAACATTGTGCCCCCCAGTTTCATTCAGTGAGGTTAATATTAAATTATGAATGAATGAGTATAAAAAAAGAATCTTGTTGTTAGACTGTTGCAGTTTGTGTTGTCAGTATGCTCGTGTTTATGTAGGCTTTTTGGTGTGTGTGAGCATCAGTGTGTACAATATCTATATGTTTAGAACCGGTCACGAGTAACCTGAATCGTTATTTTGGGGATTGTGGGCTGATATTTGTTGGTTTGTATGGAGTCACAGTTCTAACGTTCATTTTTAAAATATGTTTGCTAGCTATTTTATTTTCAAGATCTGAGGTAAACTATCTGATTCCAGTTTTTGGATGGCAATAAATGTCACATAAAATGGTATTCATACTTGCATTAGTAGCATTTAACACTGACTAAAGCAAATAGTCAGTACCTGAGGTGGTCATTGTCATAGAAGTTTATGCTGTTATACAGCCACGACGTCACGGAAAAAGAAACCTTTTCTGAAATAGAAATTTTGCTGTTGTAGATGGTTTTGACAAAACCCTCTTTAAATATGGAAAAGATACCTTTTATTGTGTCACCGAATTATGTAACGTGTAGTTAAGACATGGTGTTACTTTTCATATTCGTCTATACAAACATTGATGAAGCTTGTGAAGCTGAAATTCATATGTAGCTATGGGCATTTGCTTTTTTTGAGAAGCTCTGTAAGCAGTAGACTAATCACAATAGAACCTTATATAAACCATTCAGACGTTGTGAAAAGAGGTGAAACTGTAGCATTCAGTGTATTTTTTGAGAATTGATTTGTTGAAGATTAAGAAAACAGATTAAGAAAATCTAACATTGTATTACTGTTTTGTTTTTTTACCAACTGAAAATAACAGTTGAAGAGACAGGCTGGTCGTATCAGCCTTGTGCTTCTGTCTCGTAATGATGCAGTTCCGGTGTGTTTAATCTGAGGCTTTGGGTGTGAGAGGAGAATTGCGACTCGGCCGCGTCTGTGGCTGTGTTTGTAATCCAGTGGCTCAAGGCTCTTTATTAGCCATACGGCCACAAGGGAAGGGGAGGGGCTTAAGCAGATTGAACAGCTTAAAGGATGAGCAAAATTAGAGTACGCTGATGATCTGGCACTGCTCCAACATTTGCCCATGATTAGCCAGAACACTACACAACATTACTGGAATATGTTTTCCACTGTTTACCTAGAAAGTATACAGATTTTATGGCATATGTAAATATAAGTAAACGCTATTGTTATGTATATGTCAGTGTGCACTTTTTCATTAATTGCAATGATGTTTTTTTTTTATTTTATTTTTATATAATTGTAGTTTGCCAAACATAATGAAATCTTTTCTGACCCCAAACTTCTGAATGAATAATTATTTTTTTAAATTAAAGACATTGTAACAAAATTACATATAACGCTTTGTCTTTTTAAATACAAGGTGATGTAACACGGACACGTCTGTTATAAAATGTTAGCTCCCACTTTTTATTAAGTGACCTTAACTACTATGTACTTACATCAAAAAATGAATACAATGTACTAAATGTGTTCATAATGTATTGCAGAATAATGTATGTTATGTATTCCGGAGCACTTGAGGTCGAATACTGGTCAGGTAATGGACAGTTGTGGTGGTGTGGGTAGGTTTAAGGCTTGGTTAAGGTGTAAGAGATGATCTACAGTATAATTATAAATGTACTTACAGAAATTAATTACAGATTTAACTACATGCAGGAATTTAATGAAGCAAACATGTCTTTACACAATAAGTACATTGTAACTGATTAATATTTTCAGTGTAAGTACATTTTAGTTAAGGCCACTTCATATGAAGTGGGAGCAAATGTTATTCTGCGCTACAAAATATGTTTTGCCACTCCATAATTTCCTTTAATTTCTTTTTGCTGTGGTAATATGGTTGACTTGTTAAATATGTTATTGTTCTTGTCCTCTTGCCTGTAGTGGTCAGACCCCAGCAGAGTCAGATTTCCAGGTTCTGGAGATTGCTCGTAAACTGGAAATGTTTGGGGTCCGCTTTCATCCCGCCGCTGACCGAGAAGGAACCAAGATCAACCTGGCTGTAGCACACATGGGCCTGCAGGTCTTTCAGGTACATGCAGTTTTACTGCCGTAGAGCTCTAAAAGAGATGTTATTAAAACTTTTAAGGGATCGTTTATCCAAAAATGAAAACTAGTATACAGTACTACTACACATTATTTCTTTTTTTCCTACTATGAAATACATTTTTATTTTTGGGTGAACTATTCCTTTAAATGCAAATAATGTATTTCATGTATTTCCAATAATCTTTCTCTTATTTTTTTGTCAGGGCCACACCAAAATCAACACCTTCAACTGGTCCAAGATTAGGAAGCTGAGCTTCAAACGGAAAAGGTTTCTAATTAAACTGCACCCAGAAGTTCATGTGAGTATGCAATTTAAAGTCTATATTTAAGTTCTGAGCACAGATTAATTGTAATTATCGCACCCTAAATAAAAGTTAGCTTTGACACAAGATATACAGTATGTGTGTGTGTGTTGTTTTTGTTATAGATTTTCTAGAAAGAAAACTATTAAAAAATTGCTATTTATATATTTACAATTATTTATAAGTTTTATCATATATAAAAATAATTTTATATCTAAATATGTTATATCATATGTTTTATATCTAAAAATATAAATACATGTTTTCTCAAATGTATGCATGCATGGGTGTGTTTATTTTATATATATATACAATAAATATACACAGTACACAGACATTCATTGTGTCAAATCAAACTTTTATTTTGGATGTGAATTAATTTTTGCCCAGCACTAATACATTGTTATCTATTTATTATTATATGAACTTGTACAAACTTTTACAGACTTCAAAAGAGACCGAGTTGTCAAAATTACAACTTAGACGCAGTTTTATGCTAGAGAAGTCTTACTCATGACGTCAATATCAACCTTTACCAAAGCACACATATTTGGAGTAATATAGTACAGCAAAGTGAAATCAGTCTGAGGACTCATGGGATGTACAGATTTAATAGAGATTTGACACATAATAAAATGTAGAAGTAATGTTTTCAGGCTTAGGAGCTTGGAGTGATGGGGCCATCCGTTACCCAACGTAAACATTTTAAATTTATTCCAAGTGACGTTTGTTATTCTGTCTGGATCACTTACATTGGGTGCTGACAATCAGGACCATATGTTTCCTCATGCTGCCTTTCATCCGAGATGGAAGTTCTTAAGATCAGTCTTTTTCTCAGAGACTGATCAGCCTTTCGTTCCTCAGGGTCCTCATCAGGATACACTGGAATTTCTAATGGGCAGTCGAGATCAGTGTAAGATCTTCTGGAAGAACTGTGTGGAGCATCATTCGTTTTTCCGACTGCTAGACCAGCCCCAGCCCAAATCCAAAGCCATCTTCTTTAGCAGAGGATCCTCCTTCAGATACAGGTGCTAATTTGTGAATATTTGGATGGGTGACGTTGGATTTAAAATGGTGCGGCAGAATTAGATATAAAAATTATTTCATGCATCACTTTCTAGAATTGTATTTTTTGTAATTGAAAGCAAAGACAATCATTCAAATTGTCCTAGAGTTGCTTACTAAACAGGTACTGCAGGTTTTGTCACAAAATAAGTTTTTTGTTTATTGTTTTTTTTGTATAATGGTTCATTGTAAATTGAGCAATGTGCACTTAAATTAGACCGTTTCTGCTGAATTTACAATATGCATATGTTAACTTGAACAACAAAACCAGTCATGTATTGTGCAGGTATATTTTTAGCAATAGCCAAAATAAATTTAAAGCAATCAAATTTTTAATCAATTTTTTTATTATAATTCTTTTACATTTATTTATTTATTTTTATTTATTTATTTATTTTTACTTTTATGCTAAAACAATTAGAATGTTAAGTAACGATTATGTTTCATGAACACATACTGAAAATTTCCAACTGTAAATATAGAAAACTCCAATATTTTATAAGTAAGATCAAACATGATTTTCTATGTATTTAGATTTTTTTGTATATCAGCCATATTATGATTGGTTTTGTGGTCTAGGGTCACATATGCATTTACATGTCCATGTATGGGTTTCTTGTGTACATGTTTTAGTTCTCGCTGCGGTTTTGTTTAAATTTTTTTGGTTGAAATTTATTTATTTATTTATTTATTTTTTTATCAAAAATTAGATTGATAGTTGATTAATGAATGAAATTGCTGTTGTTGTTGTTTTAACCTTCCATCTCTATTAATATGTACTAGAATCTGTTTGCCTTAATTTGTTATAAAAACATTATATATAAATATGTATATATTTGACAGTGGGAGGACACAGAAACAGCTTGTTGAGTATGTGAGAGACAGCGGGTTGAGAAGAACACCTTACCAGAGGTAAAACTTTTACTCTCACCTGAAACTAGTTTTATACTCTACTATTGACTGTCTTAAGTTTCTTTTTTTTTTGATGGTGATTTTTCTGCATGGTTGTCTTTGTACTGATTGTCCTGTTTTTACAGGAGGAACAGTAAGATACGCATGTCGACACGTTCCTTGGCTTCTGATGTGCCAAAACAGGTCAGTAGAGATCCAAATAAACTTATATCAGTGTTAACAGCAATAGTAACTGACTTTTTCATCCCCTTTATTTATCTTGTCCATTCGTTTCAGAATCTGTCTTTTAACGACAGCCTGAGGACTCCCATACCTCCTTCCTCTGTCACCGCCTCCTTCCAGTCTCTGCATGCCACCAGCCTTTCCATGCGAGCCGAGACCCCAAACCAGCTCTTGCATCTCCATCAGACGCAGCACCAGCCACTCAGAGCCCCCAGCCCAATGAAGCAGGACTCCATCAAGACCAACTCCCAATCCACCTACGCCTTCCCAGGTGCCACTCATATCCCGGCAGCAGGAAACTGCGGCCCCTCATTTGTGTGTGAAGAGAGTAGTTCCTCTAGTATACGACCCTCCCAAAATGGCAATGAGGATAGCGAGCAAGTAGGGGTGGGTGGCGTGATTGGCGGGGCTCAGAAGGGTTTCCTCACACCTGAAGCGTTTGAGGCTGAATTAATGCGCGTTCGGCAGCCTTCCTATCAGATCCCGATCCCCTGCACACAGCTGCATGTTAGCGAAGAGTACATCGATGACGATCCCACTGAAATCTCTTTTTATGCTGGTGGTGCTGAGGCCTACTGCTACGGGTTTGAGGAAGAGAGTCCTGAGAGATTTGAATACGGTGAGAGAATCCCTGTAGAGTCTGGTACATTTGCTCTTGGTCTTGAAGACCTGAATGGCAATGCTAACAGATTCTCAGAAAGTGCCTTCGGCAGATCAGAGACCAGTTCTCTGGTTAATAACAGATCCGAGTGTAGCTCCCTGGATAACCTTCCATTAGGTTCTGTCGGCGACTCGCTCTCGCTCGGCTTTGGAGGACCAGACTCCTCTTCCTCCTTGCGTCTTCCTGGTTCAGAAAACCTCTCCGAGGCCAGCTCCATGGTCAACTTCCCTGCGTATTCGGTGCGTTCTGAAGATAGCTCAGCCATGCAGTTCAATGATCTGGTTGAGCAGCTGGAGCAGTTGAGTTACCCTCCCACAACCACAGAGGGCTCGGCTGACGGCAGCTCCGATTCCGACTCTGACTGGGGTTCGGATGGAGGTCTGGCTACAGACCAGAACCTCTTCTTTAGCAACCCATTAGTGAGTGGGGCAGATTTAGACAGCTTCCTGTTAGAATGCCAAAATCTCAGGGCTCTAGGCATTGGGGAGTCCCAACAAGGCCCAGCCCATCTCAAAATGTAGCACAACCACCTTTAAACGTCAGGTTTATTTTTTTGGAGATTTAAATGCATATAATGACCAAGCACTTAATTCACCACCTCATCCCGATTTAATTAGTGCTTATAGTTTCAGCACTTCCTGTTGGCGCTTCAATCTACCACTTTTTTTCTTAAATGCCCTTTTCAGTGTACTTCCTCTCTCTTTCTCTATGGTGTTTATTAATTCTTTTCTTTTTTAATTGTTCATATTCTCTAGGGCAGTGCGATTTAATTTTTTATATCATTATTATTTTTTCAAATGATATAGTCCTTTTTTATTTTAATTTGATATCTAATCATCATTAGATGGATGGCTGCAAGATAATGTTGCGCTGTGGCCCTATGAAGGGTGAAAGTGAATGCCTTTGTCACGTAAAATTGTGAATTTTTGCAACTTTGTTTATATACAATTATAGATTTTTTAATGTATTTTAAGCTTAGTAAAAAGTGTTTTTGCTTTATGCTGTTCATCCATCAGGATGAAGGAGCGATGCGAATGGCTGTATGCAGTACATATATACCGCACAAATAAACAAGATATTTTCATGTAGAGAAACAACCTGGGTCAGGAAAAGGTCCATCCAGCTCAAATCAAACATTTAATTTTAGTTTAAACACAATAAATATTGTAATGAAGTATTAATCTGTAAAAATAAAATAATGCAGCTGTTAGAAAGTTTATATTTTTTGAGCATTGAAATGTAATCAAAAGGAAATCGACACATTATAAGATTTGCAAAGATTTGACTTGATATGCTTATATGATATGCAATATTTCTTTTGTATTGTTAGTACTTGACTTTATACATGTTTTGAGCTAATTGCGTCCTAAAGTGCTTTCAAGATTAATAATAATAAAACCACTGAACTCAATTGTCCAAAGAGGGAAAACTCATTCAATTAATACAAACAAAAACTGACACTTCTATGTATGTGTAAAAGTGCATCAGAATAAAAGTATTTTCCAGTAGTAAAAGACTTTTCTCAGGGCTGTGATTTTAAATAAGCAGTGGAAATGACAGCCGTTGCTGTTAAGTGCAAATTTGAGCCTTTTTGTTACTTCAAAATGGTTTGCTCCACTCTGCCCTCTGCTGTTAAACTTTCGGAAATATTCAGAATTTCGCTGATTGGACCTTGTGCTACATTTACAGACATCCACTGACACAGATTGCTTGTTGTGTGTACGTGTGGTGTCTTTTAGCTTCATTTTGCTTTTAGAATTGCAAATTGGCAGCATTTACTGGCACAAACAAAATATTTTTACTCCGAATAAAATTTGCTGCATACATGTAAACACAAAATCTTTTTGTAAGATGTCTTTTGACCACTTTTGCTAAATTAAGGTATTGAATTAAAAAAGATACTGACCCAAAGTAGTAGCTTTTTACTTTTTGTTTTGTTAAAGAATGTATGTGGTTGAGCATTGCTGTGTGCTGTCAATACCACTGCTAAGATGTTGAATGTAATATAGAGCTTGAATGAATTCTAGCCTCATGCGTAGTTGAATGCACATAAGAGGATCCTTCATCATAAATTGTCCCCGTTACAATTATATGACATAACCGTACGACCAGTTCTGGCACATTTTTTATGAATGTAGTAAAAGTCTTAAGCTATTTGTGCCTTTTATATTAAATTGGTGAATCTTTTTGTAAGTTAGCCTCATCAGTGTGATTCAGGTATTACAATTCAGTGAAGTATTTTTTTTTTTTTTCCAGTTTGTCATTTTTGCAAATCTTCTTCTGGCTATGTTCTTGCAATGATTTATCTTATAAGTACTGCGGGTTGGAGCACTTTGATTCGCTTTCAAAGCACTTAGTCTGATTCCTGAGTCTTTTGTCTGTGCTTATTACCTTTGGGTGTCTCTTTCAAGGTATGATTTGGATTAATTAAGGTTTAATTTTTTTAATTGCCTCAGCTAATCTATTCAAATGGATGGCACTACTGCTAAATATTATTACAGATTGCCTTAATAGGCAAAATCCTCTCTAGTGCAGTTCAGTTGGGTGTTTGTCTGACATCCAGACCACATAAATGCCTCTGGTTTCTCTTCTGGGGTCTGGAGTGACTAACACTGTCTGAGTGCCATGAGTACATTGAGTTCTGGGAGCTCAGTCCTTGAAGTTTGGTCTTTATATTGATGGTATTTCTTCTTCCCTTCCCATTTATTGTCCTTCCATATGTCTCTGCTTTGCTTCACTGTGTGATTCAGGCACTTCTGTCTTTTTCCATTTCTTTGGCAGTCCCATTTATTGATTAAATGTATTACATCTCCAAATCCAGTAGCGATTGTTGAAACATACATTACCCAAATACACCGTCAAAAAAAAACTGAAGAACTTTTTTATTTTAATTTTTTTGGTAATGCAGCCATCTTAGTATTAACCATCAGACCATTCATTCTCATTGTCATTTTGAGAGCAAACAAAACACGTCCCATTTAATATTGGTGTTTAATTAAAACTGGAGCCTCTCTCTACTCCCACAAGCGAGGGCAGGCTTGGGCTGCTCTTAAACTCTGGGCAAGGCACCATTTGGCCGTCCATCTAACAGTGCTTTCTTCACACCATCGCCCATCATGGACACGATGACTTTGACCTCCTCTTTTGTATTGTCCGTTACTATTATTAAGTGTTGCCAAATCTACTTTATAAAGTGATATATGAAGTAAAAGTTTACTTTTTTTATCACTTAAAGCAATTATTTTTAGCAATACATTTATTTATTTGTTTTTATTTTATTCTTTTTTTTTTTTTTTTTTTACCGATGATGGTCCTAACCATAACTACAGAAAATTAATTAATGTTCAGGATGTTAAACTTTTAAATAGCAGTTTGTTTAAATGATAGCTGTTTTTGCACTCCCCCTAAACTAAATAAGCAGGTTTTGTTAGTTTTGAATTAGTCACTATTTAGAAAAAAGTTACTACATCAATTTTCAATCTTTATTATGTGTTGTGGTGTCTGAAAAAACAAATACACACATTGAAATCCATACGTGAACACACACAAATATAATAATAAAACAGAAAAAAAAAAAATACAGACAGATCTTGAACAAAGAATTCATTGTTTTATCCTTAAATGTCACATGGACACGCACAGAATTTACAGTCTATTAATTTTATTGGGGACTTTTGTGTCATGAACAGACTTTTACTTGGTTAAAAATAGATTTATGTATGAAAATGACGTTCTAAAACACATTTTATTTTGTCAAAAGAAGAATGTTGTTTGTATTAACATAAAGAACAAAAATGTCTTTAGGACACGCAAGTGTTTAATCTACTCAAAGTCTTTAAATCTGCAGCCGCCGATGCCCTTAAATGTTCATGGTTCACATATTATGATGTGTGATCTTCTCTTTTATCATTCACATGAATCAATTTGCTTTGAGGACTGATATATAGTTTAGTCTTCACTCTCCATTTAGCACATAAAGCTACTTTATTTTAATTTTCATGAAAACGTTTTATAGTATTTAATTCCAGTATGTCCTATACAGGGCATCAAGACAGTATTCATAGCTGTTCACTTTTTCCAAAATGTTCTGTTACAGCCTTATTTCAAAATGGATTAAATTCATTTATTTCCTCAACTGGACACACAATACCCCATAATGACAATGTGAAAAAAGATTTTTTGAAATTGTTGCCAATTTATTAAAAATAAAAAAACTGAAAAATCACATGTACACAAGTATTCACAGCCTTTGCCATGATTTAAAAAGGCATACACCTGTCTATAAAAGATGGGGAAGCTGGGGAAGGTTACAGAACAATTTCTGCTGCTCTGAAAGTTCTAATGAGCACAGTGACTTCCATCATCTGTAAGTGAAAGATGTTTGGAACCACCAGGACTCAGAGCTGGCTGGCCGTCTAAACTGAGTGATTAGGAGAGATGGGACTTAGTCAGGGAGGTGATCAATAACCCGATGGTCTCTCTGTCTGAGCTCTGTTCTTCTGTGGAGAGAGGAGACCCTTACAGAAAGACAACCATCTGTGCAGCAATCCACCAATCAGGCCTGTATGATAGAGACGGAATGGCCAGACTCCTTAGTAAAGGGCACATAGCAGCCCGTCTGGAATTTGCCAAAAAGCACCTGAAGGACTCTCAGACCATAAGAAACAAAATTCTGTGGTCTGATGAGACTAAAATTGAACTCTCTGGAGTGAATGCCAGGTGTAACGTTTGGAGAAAACCAGGCAGAGCTCATGACCAGGCTAATACCATCCCTACAGTGAAACATGGTGGTGGCAGCATCATGATGTGGGGATGTTTCTCAGCAGCAGGAACTGGAAGACTAGTCAGGATAGAGGGAAAGATGAATGCAGCAATGTACAGAGACATCCTGAAAGAAAAGCTGCTTCAGAGTGCTCTTGACCTCAGACTAGGGTGACGGTTCATCTTCCAGCAGGACAATGACCCAGAGCACACCACCAAAATATCAATGGAGTGGCTTTACGACAACTCAGTGAATGTCCTTGAGTGGCCCAGCCAGAGCCCAGACCTAAATCCTACTAAAAAATCTCTGGAGAGATCTGAAAATGGCTGTACACCATCGCTTCCCATCCAACCTAATAGAGCTTGAGAGGTACAGTACTGCAAAGAGGAAAGGGCAAAAATTTCCAAAGACAGATGTGCCAAGCTTGTGGCATCATATTCAAAAAGACTTGCGGCTGTAATCGCTACCAAAGCTACATCAACAGAGTATTGAGCAAAGGCTGTGAATACTCATGTACATGTGATTTTTCAGGTTCTTTTAGTTTTATATACCCCATTTACCTCATAATGCGGGTATTGTGTGTAGAATGTTGAGGAAATAAATGAATTAAATAAATTTTGCAATAAAGCTGTAACATAAAAAATGTGGAAAACGTAAAGCGTTATGAATACATTCAGCATGAACTGTACATACTGTATGCGTCAGTATGTCGGATTAAGATGGTATTCCAGTTAAGTGACCGTTTCGGCTCTCTTTAATCTGAGCATATTTATAATCGCATTATATTCTTTAAGTGTTTTACTTCACACCGTCTCTGAGGAATGTTTTCTGTATCACAGAGCAGGAAAATTGATAGTTTTAGCCTATAAACCTTTTATAGCACTCACTCACCCTAGCACTTCAGATAGGCGTTAAAAAGATAGATACTGTCCTGTAAGTAACAAAACCGTTAATTTATTTCCTCATCAGATAAAGTAAGAAGTGATGTGGTCTGGTTTGTTTACATGTACACTTAAAATATTGGCACAAAAATGCAATTTTAGGGTGTTTTTTTTATTAGATATGAACAAATATTATTGATAGGAAACATTTTATACAACGTAGGATTGTAAAACTTTGCTATTAAAGGTGTGTCAAATGAAAATAATATTATTTTGCGTTTTAAGATTGATATTGTTTGTGGTATTACTAACAAACTTCATGGCACAACATGCATTTTGATTTGGGCTATGTTGTGTTTTATGTGTGCAGAGTTTAGTCTGTATTTAGATTAGTGTTGTCATATCTGCATTCAGTTCAGTTGTTCACCCCAAAGTTAAACCAGCTTTATAACTTAATTCAATTACATATTATTTCATACAATGATTTAAATTATTTCAAATAAAAATGACATTGCAGTGCAGAATTAAGTAACAATGAATCACAATACTCTTTAAACAATTGTTTTTTCTTCTTCTTTCAAATAAAAAGATGTACTAGTTGATGACCAGAGAAAGTCTGACTAGATCTGCCTTACACCTCTCCACTTTGCCTTTGCTTTCTTCTTACACACACTTTTTTTGTTAATTTAATTCTGAAATTAAGAGCTATTAATGCAAATACAAGGTCCTTAATGTACTAATGCAAAAAGAGAATGTACTTACATGTATGTGTTTGCATTTCATTTTTTCCCCTTTGCAAATAAAGACAAAAATCACGTTTGGTTAACTGGTATTTTAGTTTTATTTTGTCCTTCTCATTTTTAAAACTATTGAATTAAGGTAAATTTTTAACAACAGCAATTAGCCCCTTTAATAACCTGTGTCTGTACATAACCTTACTTTAACCATTATGGTGTGTTTAATAAAATCTAATAGGTTTTATTATATATATTTTTGAAGCTCTGGAATGCTTGTTTGAGGATGTGACCTTAATGGGTTTTTCAGGGTTTGTGGTTTGCAGTGTTATTTTGATTAGTTCTGTATTTACGGAGCTGTTTTCGTTGGTATGGATCAGTGCCACAGTCAACAACATCTTGAGCCACTTATTTATCATTATTTCTTTGAGAGTTTTCGGTTGAACACTGAAATAAAACCTAGAGAATAACAGGACGATTTTTAAGAGTAGCACCTTAATGACAGTGATGTCATGACTGGAGATGCCATCGTCATGAATCCTTCTGTTAATATTGGAAATAAATAACAAATCAAGACCATTAAAGTTAACTTGTATGTGTAATAATGCTCCAGACTTTTACGACATTGTGAATCAGTATCAGAAACTGTGTCATTAAACAGTATGCTATGTATGCAAATGAAATTTGAAAATGAGACTTCTAAGTTTACGTAAAAATATTAGAAAAGTAAAAAAAAAAAGTCAAAATAAAAAATAATGATAAATAAGTGATGTTTGTAAATGACATTTATCTATATTTATCATCTACATTTATGTAGCAGTTCAGTGTTAATATACTGAAATGGTTTCAGTTTTATAAAAGTAGTTCTATAACACATTTCTCATTTGTAACATCTGTAACATTAGCAGTGATTAGTCATTTCAGTGTTTTATTTCCCATTATTTATTATTTATCATTTATTATTACATGGAGTTGTATTTTCACTTATTAACAATTTTCCCATTAACAATAATTCCCATAGTTTAATTTTTTAAATATCTTTTTTACTTTATTAATTTTAAACATTGAATAAATTATCCCAGATCGCAAGGCACTTTTTTATTATCATTAATAGCGCTTTGGGTTTTAGAAAAGCGCACTATAAATAAAATGTTTTATTATTATTATTATTATTATTATTATTATTAATTGTATTGTTATTATTGCTTGTTTATTAATCCATTTTTTTTAAATAGATTTATTTTACAGTCATCTCCATTACCAGTTCTTAACAGAAAAGTTCCTACAAAGGTTAAAAGGTCATACACTTATACTGTAAGTTAAAATAAATAAAACAATAATGTGTTTGGAATCCAATTTTTACAGTTATGTTCTAAGTAGATTTTTTGTTTTTTTGTTAATGACAGTGCGCTCTTTACACAAAAGTGCATATAAAGTACTGTCATTATGAAATGCTTGATTACAAACAAATTTGTCTTCGTTGTTAACGTAAATCTAGACTGGGGTAATAAACAATGGAGCATGAGTCCATCTGTTGTTTTAGAGTTCCAGATCAGCTTCTCCTGCTACATTCCTCAGTCTCGTTCTAGTGTCGAGCGCAGCCTCTATGTTTGTTCAGGCCGACTGCCAAACTCCAGCTCCAGACCCCTTTCACTCCCTCCCTCTTCTCCAATGTCATCCCCGCCGGGACCCTCCAGTTAAACTGTAAACCACTGCCGGCTCACCAGCCCTGCAGTATTGCTGATAATCCTCTGCTTGAATTATTTCCGGGTCGTAAAGCCACCTTTTTCAGTCTGGAGTTCCTTGTTTATGCCCAGCCTCCACATTCTTGTTTTCCCCTGTGAGCTGCTCCTCTTTGAGGAAGAAACCATTTCCCCCTACAATTTTTTGTCCCACTTTATACAGTCTCTCTTTTGCTTTTGTTTTTAGGTTTCTTATCTTAATGATTAGTTTGTGGGGAAGGAAATGGTTGTGTTTTTTTTTTTGTTTTATTGCTCTGCAAACAAATGGCTAAAGTGTGTGAATAGTTTCCTGGTTTATCATTTATTTTGCTGTTCTGCTTAGTTAGAGATGCTGTCAAAAGTAAAAGGCTCTGTGATTTTTATATATGTATTTAGGACTGTTAGGGCTATGATTTTCTTTCTTTGCTTGTCAGATTCAGGAGAAAATAGATTGTAGATGCATGATGGATTTTCTGAGTTTTTGTTTTTATTAATTAATTGCTTGTTCTTGTTTGCTGCTTGGTGTTTACCTAGTGGCTATTATTCACAACTTAACCTCAGCATAAAATCAGACATTTCTATAGTTTCTTTTTATTCTCTGTAACATCTGAGCTTCACAAGCAAAGAAAAAATGTTGGAAAACATTGATTTTTGTCCATTAGGTAATGACTGGATGGTTGAATCCTTGCTGTTTACTATTCTAGCTATCTCATGTGAGTTACAGGTTGTCCACATACCAGTAAACGTCATCAGATAACAGATGCCATTGCAAGAGGAATGGGAAATAATTTTTATTTCAATTTCCTTTTTCCTTTTTAGTCATTTTTAAATCATGTAAAATAAATAAAGCAATATTATGTTATTATTATGATTATGATTATTATGATTATTATTATTATTGCTTGTGGTATTAACAGTATTTTCCTCTTATTTTTTTTTTTAGACTCCATTGCCATTGACAGTCCACAACTCTCTCCATTCAACGACAAGGGTCCTTTGTGTCTGTCACCCTCCTTCCAGATGTCCACCCTCAGTCTTCCAGGCCAGGCACCATCGCCCTTGCAGAGCCCCATCTTGAATGAGGTGGGCACGGCCAGACTAGAGGAAGACGAAGAGGGCAGGAGGAAGGTACAGTGATTGTCTGCCGACCTGCCTGTGCCTTAATAGAAGTTACAAAAGTGAACTGTTTGAGCTAGGGTTGGGTCGATAGGCGATGTCATCGCCGACACTGCAACGCTGAACCGGCATCGCGATCCTTTGCCAACCCCCCCCCGTCGCAGCAGCAAACCGCTCTCGAAAAATACATACCTAAGACTTGTTTACACTAATATGTTTTCTTTTTAAAATGCCATTTTAGAACGAAAACGATCCACATCCACACTGGCGTTTTATTGAACATCTCTGAACAGCCCTCCATTCACACTATACTGCTGAAAATGCACATCACGTTACCACACAAACACACAGTCTGTCATGTGGCTACTTTGAGCACAAAAGTCCATAGAGCAGTGCATGCCAGACAGTTTATCAAGAATGTACCACTGAATTGCGTCTCACTATTGTTTTTAAGAGTGATGTTTAATTAATCTTGTCTCTATCTAACGACTCGTCGGCCATTTTAATTGATCAGGTAACGTCACAGCGTCAGTACACTGCTTCAGTCTTCCACTTCCGCTCTTGTACTTATCAAAAACCTCAGATAATGTTGGTTGATACCTGTTGGTTGTGCACCTTTTTTACCAACCAAGTTTGTCAATTCCAATATAACAACACAGATCACTCTGCCTATTCATGCCAGAGTCCAGTGGAAAAATTGACAGTTGGTTATGAGTAAAACAAACAAAATGCAGTCAGGAAGTTGAAACAGTAGGCTACAAATAATTAATTTGTTATGAATTAATTAATTATTAGTAAATAATTTATTCACCGCCGCCAATGACGACGACACCGTCTGATGCCAAATTGGTCGACATCGCCCAACCCTAGTTTGAGCCAAGCTCAGAGCCTCCATTTCATTTAACAAGTTTGAGATAGATCCATTTGTCTTGCATGTTCTTTGAGACTTTTAAGATTGTATGTTTCAATGACACTAGCTGGGTTTCTATCCTAACTTGAAGTGAAGTGAAAAACAAACAAACAAATGTGAATTAGGTGCGTTTCTATCCAGTTATTAGAGTGGCTGACTGTAGTATTGGTAACCTAGCAACCAACTGTAAACAAGGCAAGCATAATGGATTCTTGTGGGTGTAATGTTTTCCATGTGGGGGTTTTATTTAGCAAATAAGTTTCCATCTCCCATTTTTCACAATAACGCTTGAATAACTCTGGAATAAGTCTAAAACCATCAAAACCAACAAACAAGCATCAGAACACATTTTGTAAACTAAAGTGTTTTGATTCGAAATTTTACTTTTCAATCAATTGTTTTTCGTGGAATACTTCAAAATGTGCATCAGCACAGGGCGATGGAAGCCTAGCTAGTGATCCTTTGATTTGTTGGTTGAGTAACCATTGAGTTAAACTTCTGCTAAGGTTTTTTTGTGTGCAAAATTCCTAGCATCTAAATTTTGTTATTCATCAGATATTTTTACTGTTATTATGGTTAATGTCTAGCTTACATGTTATTTTGATCTCATTAATGCTCAGAAGTAATATATTAACCAGTGCTTTATACTGATGGTTCAAAATTTTTGATTGAAAGTTACTTTGCAACTCCATGCCTACTAACTCTTTTTACAGTATTAATAAAGTTGTACAGAGTTCAATTTAGTTGAATAAGCTGGCATGCACTCACAAAGTTATTTGCAGTCATTTAAATGAATTCTGCGGGACTATCAAAATAAAGTGTTAGTATATATTAAACAGACAGTGCACTTATGTTCTAGTGACTGCTAGCTGACATAAGTTACAAGGTTGCTAATATTCAGTCCCAGAACTTATTCTTTGTACACAAAAGGCCTGTTTCTCACAAAAATTGTTCACACATTTGTCTAAATCTGTGTTAATGAGCTCTTCTCCTTTGCTGAGATAATCCATGCACCTCACAGAGGTGGCATATAAAGATGTTGATTATTGCACAGGTATGTCTTAGGCTGGCCACAATAAAAAAGTCACTCTAAAATGTGAATCTCCAACGCTATCTCACGGCAATTTGTAACTTTTTAATTTAGTGGCTAATTCGTATGATGTAATTCGTACAATTCAGTACGATTTGCTCATCAACCAATGACGGTTGTGTTTAGGGGTGGGGTTGGGTGCCACGCCTCCTTTTTTAAATCGTACATTTTCGTACGACTGAACTTGTACCCATTAATTTCATGCCACACAGACCCATTCATTTCATGCCACACAAGAGTCAGACCACAAGATTCAGGCTAGAAGTGTTACAGATGTGGCTACTGAGAATGTCCACATAAATATAGCATTTTTTGTGACACTGTACAACAATAAATATGTATATTTTTTCATAAATGTAAGGGGTAGGTTTAGTGTTGGGGTGGGTGTAGACATTAAGAAAACACAATAGTTTGAATAAATGTGAACTAAATCTATCATCTTAACCTACAGTCAAAATGTTATGGTTCATTATTCATCTGAGGTTAGCCGGATATGAGAATGACTGCGAGAATGTCCGCCAGAAGAGCTGTTGCCAGTGAATTTAACAATTGAATTGTTAATTTCTCCCCCTTCAATAGTGTTTCAGAAATTTTGACTGTACATCCAACCGGCCTCACGATCACAGACCATGTGTAACCACACCAACCCAGTAGCTCCACGTCCACCATCTTCACCTTAAACATTGCTTGAGATCAGCTACTCAAACACATGCTGCAACAGTCTGTTTGCTTAAAGTATTTCTGCACAAACTGTCAGAAACCATCTCAGGGTAGTTCATCTGCATTCTCGTCATCCTCATTGGGGCTTCGGCCTGACTGTAGTTTGTCACCATAATCAACTTGAGTAGGCAAATGCTCATATTGGATGGTGTCTGGCACATTGGAGAGGGTTTTTCTCCTGGTTTTCACTGTACAGTACAAATGCCAGACAGTGTGTTTGGCCTCGTGTGAGCATTTTGAATGCACAGAGATACTGCAATGAAATCCTGAGTCGCATTGTTTTGCCATCAATGAACACCACCTCATGTTGCAGCATAATAATGCAAGAATGTTGCATGGATTTGTACCTGGAAGCTAAAAACATGCACGGACAGCAGTACTCACTGGACAAGCCACCTATTGAGCATGTTTGGTATGATCAGGTTCAGCATATATGACAGTGTGTTCCAGTTCTTGCCAGTATCCAGCAACTTCGCACAGTCATTGAAAGGATTGGACCCACATTCCACAGACCACAATAAACAACCTGATCGACTCTGTGGGAAGGAGATTGTTAGCACTGCATGAGGCAAATGGTGGTCACACCAGATACTGATTTTTGTTCACTACCCCCGCCCCACCCCCCACATATAAACCGTTTTTCTAACATATCTTTGAACAAACAGGCCTTTTGTGTACATAAAATTATTTCAGATCTTTGAGTTCAAGAATTAAAATAAAAGTTTTGCATTTATATGTTTGAGTGTAAATTATTTAAATGAACTCGTGCAAATAATCTAACTTAACTTAACAAAGAGTGGTTTTAAGTCTGCTTTCTTTTTTCAGAGATATCCAACAGACAAAGCCTACTTCATTGCAAAAGAGATACTAACAACAGAGCGGACTTACCTGAAGGATCTGGAGGTCATCACTGTGGTGAGCAGAGCTTGACTATAACAAGTTTACTTTGTGAAGCTTGTCTGGAAATGCACGCTGTGGTGTTTGTACAATGTGTACTGTTTGCTGTGTCAATTAGGAGGTCTGTGTTTGTCTTTAGATGTGTTTAATATGTCTGTTAGAGGATCTCTGGCTTTGAACTCTATCTAATCACATTGGTCTGCGTGTGTGTCTGTCTCTCTCCTGTCAGTGGTTCCGCAGTGCAGTGATTAAAGAAAACGCAATGCCTGAGGGACTCATGACCCTCCTGTTCTCCAACATCGACCCCATCTATGAGTTTCACCGAGGCTTTCTCAAAGAAATTGACCAAAGGCTAGCGCTCTGGTAACAGACATTTATTTATCATTTGTTACAATACAGCTTCTTGGCGTATATTTTCTTTAAATGATAGTTCACCCAATGTTTTGTCATTTACTCTCCAGCTGTTTCAAACACAGAAGTAAATTTTTTATATATAAAAATTTAAAAAGAGGGGATTCTATCTCTTCTATTTAAAGATCCAGACTTTAAAAAATGGCAAAATGGCAATGGCAATCTAAAACAAATCCAAATTAGTTGAGTAGCTTGATTGTCGTTATTAGGAGATCACTGCATAAAATGTTTTTCTCACAATTATTTTGTCTTGTTTCTTGTCCAAATATCTAAGAAAATACTTGCATCAAGAAGCATTTTCGAGACAAGTGAAAAACATGGTTTTGTTTTCCGAAATAATAAGTCAAAATTAGGTAAATTAGCCAGTGGGTTAAATAAATAAACCAAAACAAGATTATTTTTTTATTTTTGTGGGGAAATCCTACTTAATTTAAACTGATTATTTCTGAAAACACATCAATGTTTTTCATTTGTCTTGAAAATGCCCCTTTATTTAAGAATTTAAGATACTTGGAATAGAAGAAAGACAAAAACTCGTAAGAAAGAACTTTTTTTGCAGTGAAAGACCTGCCCTCTCACAAGGATTTGATCTGATTAATCATAATGCAATTTTATATTCTCCCACTTGTCAACCACTATTTCTATTCCCACCTCACGGCCCTTTGCCAATCCCACTCTCCTCTCAAAAGCACACATCGTAGATAGGAAAGTAATAAACATACAAATAAATGTTTTTGGGTGAACTATCGCTTTAATGAGGAATTTGATTGATTGAGATTTTTTATTTCCACAGGGAGGGGCGCTCTAACGCTCATGTAAAAGGAGATTATCAACGAATCGGAGATGTAATGCTGCGTAACATGTGTTCTCTGAAGGTATGATGATAATTCATTTCCATATAGAAAATCAACCTTTGACTTTAATTTGATTTTCAGGCTAATCCTTATTTTATGTAATGGGATTTCTACTTTCACCTCCTCAGGAGTTCACCAGTTACCTGCAGAAGCACGACGAGGTCTTAACAGAGCTGGAGAAAGCCACCAAGCGTGTGAAGAAGTTGGAGACCGTGTATAAGGAGTTTGAGCTGCAGAAGGTTTGTTACCTACCGTTAAACACCTTCCTGCTGAAGCCCATCCAGAGACTCATGCACTACAAACTCATCCTGGAGCGTCTGTGTAAGCATTATTCACCCCAGCACAGAGACTACGACGACTGCAAAGGTAAACCTTCTTTCAGATAAACATCACATTTTTTGTTCTGAAAATCTGCAGATGCTGATGTATTGTTATGTATTTCTCCAGAGGCCCTGAAAGAGGTTGCAGAGATCGCTACACAGTTGCAGAGCAGTCTGATTCGACTGGAGAACTTCCAGAAGCTGACAGAACTTCAGAGAGATCTGATCGGCATCGAGAACCTTACAGCTCCTGGAAGAGTGAGTTTGACTGTTTTTAGTGCTATTTATGTTAATCTACAGCAATGGGCGTTGCTAGGCCTATTTTAAGTGGGCTGTAGCCCCCCTATATTTCAACTCAGCCCCCTAAAACTTTTGCAATTAGCTCATAAACCGTAGACCTGATTATCGCCTCTTTCCCCTTTAAATTTGACATGAAAATGGCAGCAGAATTCGGCTCCTCCCGTCTTTTGTTTTTCACTTGACCAACAAATCACAGCCGTGGTGGATAGTGAGAGAACGAGGTGTGCTTATTGATAGATTGTTATAATATCTGCTTATCTGCATTTCTTTGATATAGCTAACCTTATTTCACCTGTAACCCAATGTCACGGAGTAGCAGTCGAGTTTTCTCGCCATTCCCCTTATCAGTACAGCTGTTTCCTCCAGCGAAAAATGTAACTCATAACGAACATTTCGCTATTTTTATTTCAAAATGGACTACCAATATTAAACACTTTACAGGTCGTGTGGCATTAGCTATACAATATGGTCTTGCACAGAAAGGATTAAACACAGTGACAGAAGCTGAGCCCTCCTAAAATGAAAATCCTAAAATTGCCCCTGTCTACAGCGCTAGACTTGCTGAGGCCCAGATGTACACTTTTTAACTGCCAGACATACACTGCAAGGTTTTTTTTTCTTACTTAGAGTTTGTCTTGTTTCTAGTCTAAATATCTAACCCCGGTTTCACAAACAAAATTTAAGGCTAGTCATGGATTAAATTGAATGTTTGAGCTGTCTCAACTGAAAATAACTTGCAGTGAGATGCCTTAAAATACATTAGTGTCATTTATTTTATTTTATATATATATATATATATTTTTTTTTTTTGTCTCTACATGCACACCTGTAATGCATTTTTCTTAGGCTGTTTTTATAAATATAGCTTAAAAAGCCTAATTTAACTAAGGTTTAGTCCTGGCTTAAGCTAAGCCCTGTTTATGAAACTGGGCCTAAAAGTACTTAAATCAAGAAGTTTTTTCTAGACAAGCAAAAATATTGTCTTGTTTTCAGAAATAACAAGTCAGTTTTTCTTAAAACTAGCAAAATACTCTGGCAATAGGGTAAGCTAAATTAATTGTTTTAAATTATATATATTAACTATATAAAATATAGTCCTTATGGATCTGAACTAAAAGTCACAGATTTAGTCTCAAATATGGACATCGTGCACTCAAAAAATAACTTTTGCTGATTGTTCAAACTACCTATATGAAATGAGTTGAAACAACACAATCCTAAAGTTGTTTTGGCACAATGTAATTGTTTTATGTTCAATCTACTTAAATTTTTCAAAATGAAGTTAACTTAAATTATTTGTGTTTGAACAACATGACGGTATTTTGTGGAATCCAGCATTTTTTAGTGTGGAAAATTAGTTGCTGATAACTGAAGAAACTACAATTCCAGTGCACCATCATATTATAAACAACAGGAATATTACTGTAATTTAGTACTATTGATGGACTGCAAATGACCATTGTATTTGTTTTCCTTGTTTCACCTATAGGAATTCATCAGGGAAGGTTGTCTTTACAAGCTCACCAAAAAGGGTCTCCAGCAGAGGATGTTTTTTCTTGTAGGATTCCACTTTTCATCACATTTTCTAGTTTTTTTCTTTCAACTTCTGCCTGCGCTGACCAAAGCATTTCATTTTTAGTTTTCAGACATGCTGCTGTACACAAGCAAAGGGGTCACTGCAACCAATCAGTTCAAAGTTCATGGGCAACTTCCTCTACATGGGATGATTGTGAGTATTCCCAGAAATACAGTATAAATAAACTGCCGTAGCGTGTGAAATGGTATACGTTATGTCATGATATAAATAATTGAATAGTTCTTTGATTCAAGGGCCTTGCGAGTTGAGTCACCACTTAAAGTTAAGTTAACTCCATAAAAGGACCAGACAAATTGGAGCATTGCATAACAGACAGTTGCAGCATTTAAATATGCATGCTGGCGTACTGTTGAAATATGTAATGCACTTGACAATCATGATCATCAAACGAAAACATAATTTAATGTGATATATGTTTGTGTGTGTAACGTGAATGCAGTTTGGGTGTTTTAAACCCACTAATTTCATTTTTCATGTGACCTGCTGCATCAGTGGTGTCACATATTTTGCATTTATGATTTCTCTTATTCAATTCAATTCACCTTTATTTAGTTTAGTTCAGTTCAGTGTGGTTTAATAATCACCCTTTAACACACAACTGGCAAAAGAAGTACACACACCTCAGTTTAGTTTTATTCAGCTATCAGAGTCTTTAGCTCATTCTCCCTATCAGTACGTCTCATCCCGTATGTCATCCAGCTCGCCTGAAAAGCCCTTTTGATAAATGGCCCTGTCCAAACAGTCTGGACCAGTGCTGAAAAGACTTGCCCATCTTTAAAAATGAGAAGAGGACTCTCTCAGTAACATGGAGTTTTATTTAAGTGAAGGTAGAACTAGCTTGCTGGGGTTCTCTCAGATGAAAGTTTACAGGCAGGCAGTGATAAATGACGTTTACACTGGATTTTTTTTTTCTGTAAACATCTGCACTCTCTCAGATCTTAGCATTGTTTTCATAGAGCAGTGATCTTGCCTTATTTGCTGTATGTACCATTAACAAGAATTTGCACGTGTGCTCTGTCCTGGTCCACAATTTAAGAGACATTTTTTGTCTCATAAATTGTCTCAAGTGTTTACATATGTTAAGGAGGAGTAATATTGTGTTATTAGCTGGAATTACATCACCCTGTGTTCATGCACATTTTGAAGTATCATGAGTGATTGAAACACCAATTTTTAAAATAAAAATAGTAAGAGTTTTTACATGCTCTCGAGGTGGTTTTGAACTTGTGCAAAAAAGGGTCTATGCAAATAATGGGAGATGGAAACATATTTGCTGCATAAACTCTGATACATTAATACCTCTGTGACTGAACAGCTGTTTCCATTATGCTTGCCTTGTGTACTGTTGGTTGCTTGGTTACCAATTCTACTGTCAGCCACTCTAACAATTTGATGGAAAGACACCTAATTTGCAGTTTTATTTTTTTTCTGAACTTAAGAAAAGAATTTACTTCACATAAAATAGAAACCCAGATACTGATTTTTTTTTCTTCAAAGAAAACATGTTTATTCAGCATAAAAAATATCAGAAGTTAGTGTAAAGAACAGTCTGACCCCACAAGGAATCGACTATTTTATGTTTTGTCAGTTTAGCAGATAATTCAGTCATACGAAAATTTACAATTTTAAAAAAGAGGTACCGTGGCACCCAACCCCACTCCTAATCCAGAGGTCATTGGGTGATTAGCAAATTGTACTAAATTGTACATATGAGATCGTACGAATTTTAATGCTAAATCAAAAATTTGCAAACTGCCATGAGATTGTGTTGGTAAACAACTTTAAAATTGTAACAGAAATTATAATTAAACCTTATTCTATTGAGCTTTATTCTTTAAACAATTACAAAAATAGAAGAAAAATAGGTCACTGCACAACTGTTATTAACATTGATATAAATATATATTTATATGAGCATTAAATTGGCCTATTACAATCATTTATGAAATTTCATGTGGCAATGAAGACTGAAGATATGATGCTGAGCATTCAGTTTTACCTTCATAGGAATAAAGTGTATTTTAAAATATAACCGTTTATATAATAAACCATTATTTTAATGTTTTTAATGTAATTTTATTAAAATAAAATAGCTTTTGTTATATTTGTATATATGGCACATATATTTGTCCAAAGGATATCAATTAAACAAAACACTCAAAATGAGCTTGGAATGCTGTAAGAAACACAATTGACACGTTATTTATTTTATTTTTTTATTAGAAATGGAAATAATTTTCGAAATGGTCAAATAAAAAAACTTCTTAGTGGAAGTTTTAGGGTTAATAAAGAAGAAGTACATTTACATTTGCATGCTGTTACAAAGAACATATCTGTGCTTGTGCTTCCTGCAGCTCATTGTGCTGGACGCTCCGGTGAGTATGAGGAAAATCCCACAATCCTCTTCTCCCAAACGTTTGTTTTTCCTTTGATCCTTGTGCACCTTTTCCCCAGCTTCAGTAGAATTGGGGATCGCTTGTAGTCACGATGTTATCAAGTACATTTTTGGCACCCATTGTGGTTGGATCGGTCGTATGATCCCAAATAATGCTAGTCATGCAGATGCTATAGGTCTGATAGGTTTCTCCTTTTCAACTGTGCTTAATTTCAAATTAATTAAAAGCCATTTCATCCCGCGTAGAAAAATATTTTGTGTAATTTAGAAGTTGCTATTTTTTCCCCCTGAGGTTATTGTTTCAGGGCAATGTTAGCACTGCTTTTTATGTGTCGGACATATACATAAAAGAGTGGTAAAGTGATAGTTCACCCTAAAAATGAAACATCAGTCATTATTTACTAACCTTTGAATTGCTCTAAACAACAAAGATATTGTAAAGAATGATTTAAACCAGTATCCATTGCATTTCAATAATACGTTTTTTCCTACAATGGATGTCAATGGAAATCAGAATGTGCATAAATATTAAAATTGTGCATAAACGTATGCGCATAACTGAATAGGATAAACTTTTTATCCGTTAAGAAAAAAAAATTGCTTAAACTATGATTGAAACTATAAATTCCTACATGCACATCAAAAAAGTCATGTGATTTTGATTGAATATAGTGTGATGGGATAGCATTATGTTATACATTACTATATGTTCATTGCATTTCATCTTTGATTATATGGGAATATATAGGGAAAAAGGCCCACAGTGCCTGCTCCTACCACAGCAGTTCCACAGCAGTTCCATTTTTATTTTTGATATTTGCAACTAGTTTATCAGGAAATTGTGATTTTGTTCTCTTTGACTCGATTGGATGGAAACTGCTTTATTTGCAAATGTTTTATGCGATATACCAATTTTGCACCAATTAAGTGTAATTCACATCTGTGAGTTGAAGCATAGCTAATGTTTGTTGATTTCCAACATTAAAAGAAAAAAAAGAAACACTTGAGCAAATGTTGAGTAAACTTTATTTTTTTTAGGTGAACTGTCCCTTTAAAATGTCAGGACTAGATGTTAGCAACCAGTCAATCATACTCATGTTTATGTGCTTTACTCGGTCACAAAAACAGCAGTCACTGCATATAAACAGGTGTTTCAGCATTTAAAGGAATGTCATTATCAAATGGAAATCATACAAGTTGTCAAAATAATTTTGGATTCTTAACTGTATTTTTCAAGAGAGGCTTAAATATCAGTAACATAAGGATGTGCAATGCTAGAGCTTGTGTTTAAACCGGTTACATTCTGTGTTCATCTAATCAGTGAAATTGACAGTACAAGCAAGCATATTAACTCAGGGTTTGGGAACATACAGTGTGAAGCTTCAGCATATGTATACCATGGATTTAATCATTAACCCTGGGTAATTGATGAGTAGTGTGAAATATAAAGCAAGATAACAAATGATTATTTGTAGTTAGAGTTGGTTATCTGTCATCTGGGTTAACTAGTTGAAGTCTGAAAAACACTTTTCTGAACATCTCTATGTTTGCAGGTGGAGGAGAGTGAGAATGAATGGTCTGTGCCACACTGTTTCACCATCTATTCTGCTCAGAGGACCATTGTGGTGGCGGCCAGGTGAGAGACTAGGGCTACGTTCGCACTGCAAGGCTTAGTGCTCAAATCTTTTTTTTCTCAGATCTGATTTTTTTGCATAGCTGTTCACATTGCTGTTATAAATGTGGCCAATATTGTATTGCAGTGTGAACAGATCATGGTTGAAAACTGACCCGCATGTGCAAAAGTACAGATACAGACTGCACAAAATGTCTAATTATGCACACAATGCGTGTACTGCTTAAAGCACGTTGTCAGACTATGCTTAATATGATTATTGCCTTTTTCACAGACAGTCATGGTGTATTTCATGAACTGTAAAGGGTTTTTTCTGTCCCTGCTAATGTGTATTTCGCCATTTGAAACCTAAAATTATTCTCTTGTGACAGAAAACACTGATCATTTGTGATTTATGACAACCGCTGCGTACGTCTGTCTGACCGCTGGTGTAGTGAACACATCAAGGGTTAATGAGCAGTGCAGACTGAACTGTGAAGGCGGCGTTGGTTTATCTCTGTTTGCAGAGTCATTTTTATTTTACTTCATGATAAGCAGCAGGCACGTGCTGGAGGTGGCTTTGGGTGCTTGAGCACCTGCCCTTTCCTCTCTGAAAGTTCACCCTTTAAATGAAAGTACCCCCTCTTTTGCGAACGGATCCCCTACAGTATCTGCAACACCCCCGACGCTCTTTAGCTTTGCAATCAACCCCTTGCCCCAGTCGTTAACCAGATTGGTTAACAAGCTACAGTTTTGCCTTCAAAATGAACAACCAACTTTCTGTGGTAATCACCCTGTGTGCTATTCTACTATGCTGCTGAGGAGTAGATGGCGTCTGCAGCACAGAATGATGATGCATGTCGCTCAAAGCTTATGTAAAAGTAACATGAAATCCAACATAACCGTTCACACTGCGGTCGCCTTGCAAAACATCAGATCTGTGTCTGATTGAAGACTACATATGAAAGTGGCACAAATCCGAACTGAAAAGATCAGATTCCATGCGCTTTGGGCTGTTCACATTGTCATTACCTGAGTCACATTCGGCTACAGTGTGAATGTCGCCAAAGAGTGCGATGCGAAGGAGACTTCAGTGCAGCTTTCACACTGGAAAATTATGCTCTAATTAACATCAGTAAAGTTTCCATATATTATTTGCCTGATAAATTGTTTTAGGTTTTAATTAGTTTAAATTTGAATTCGTTTTTATTATTTTACTATTAGCCGATCAACAGTTGATTAAGATTCTGACGGTATGACAACCTTGGATAAAATAATCATGGTATCACGGTATGACGGTATTGTGTTTACTGCTCTAATATATATTCTTTTTAAATGTCTTTTTCCCCCATAAACACATTATATTTTATTTTGAGGAACATTTTAAATATTTTGGGGCAGTAAACATGTCAGGCTAAATAATTCAAGTGAATCATTGACCTCTGCAGTCTTCATTTGTTTTAAAAACACAGATCTCTTTTCAATTTACACCTGAAAACAACAAAAAATTTTAATAAAAATCTTACATATACCTTAGGAACGGTATAGCAGAAAATGTTGGCGGTATGAAAACCTTGACTTTTCCAAACCACGGTATACCTTGAAAACGATTATCGTCCCATGCCTACAGTTGATTGTAGTGATTTGCAAAGCTTAAGGATATTTTGCCTAATGCATGCACGAGTTATTGCACTGTTCAAAACTGCTTCAAAATATCTGATGTTTTAACAAAACTAAATCTCAGATCTCGACTCTCGAAAAAAAAAATGTAATTCTGTCCTTATTTACTCACCCTTTACTTATTCCAAACCTGTTTTGCTGAGCACAGAACCTGTTTTGTTGAACACAGAAGATATTTTGAAGAAAGCTGAAAACCTGTAACCATTGACTTCCATAGTAGAAAAGAAAAATACTTTGATAGGCAACAATTACATGTTTCCGACATTCTTCAGTGCATCTTCTCCTGTGTTCAACAAAACAAGTCTTAGTAAATGATGTAATGTGATGGTGAGTAAATGATTATACAATTTTCATTTTTAGTGAACTTTCCCTTTAATTCAAATATATCCTAATTTGTTTAATGGCTATAGAACTTGTAACACTGGAGTCTTGATGAAAATAGACTATAGTCCATAGGATTTCATGTTTTCCTCAACAGCCACGAAAGACAGTATTAAAATATGGACTTAACGATCAATGTTTAATGCCTAGTTATTTTTGACTGACAGCATTGCCTTTGTTCTTTCCGTTGCGGTTGGTCATCTTTCACCGACAAATTTTCTCTTAAACAGCTCCAAGGTAGAAATGAACAAGTGGATTGAAGATCTGAACATGGCTATTGAGATGTCCAAGAAATGCCAGGAGAAATCAGACGTCCTGCTTGACCCAAGTCTGTGCGATCGCTCCAACAGTAAGTTCTCTCCAGTGTTTAAGCCTCGGTCCTGTAGACTCTAGTTTGTGTCCCTCAGCCTGAAGTAGATGTAAACCCCTGCCCTCCTTCTTGCTCCCGCTTTCCTCGTCTCCCTCCACATGCTATTAAGGATCTTCAGATGAGGTCTCTCTGGAGCAGGAGTCAGAGGATGACATGAACTCGTCCCGCTGCTCGCTAGACAAGCAGAGTCACCACAGGGCCAACACCACCATGCATGTGTGTTGGCACCGCAACACCAGCGTCTCCATGTCTGACCACAGCCTTGCCGTGGAGGTAGCATTTACACACACACACACACACACACACACGTCTGGATCATAGTTCC
>CAIGQQ010036459.1:2115202-2138692 GCA_903798035.1 Danio albolineatus | reverse complement strand
TTGGAGAAAGTCTTATTTGTTTTATTTAGGCTAGAATAAAAGCAGTTTTAAATTTTTTAAACATCATTTTTTGGGTCAAAATCATTTTTCCCCTTCAAGCTATTTTTTTTAATACTCTACAAAACAAACCATTGTCATACAATAACTTGCCTAATTAACCTAACCTGCCTATATAACCTAATTAACCTAGTTAAGACTTTAAATGTCACTTTGAACTGTATAGAAGTGTCTTGAAAAATATCTAGTAAAATATTATTTACTGTCATCATGGCAAAGATAAAAAATAAATCGGTTATTAGAGATAAATTAAAACTATTATGTTTATAAAATCTTCTCTCCGTTAAACAGAAATTTGGGGGAAAAATAAACAGGGGGACTAATAATTCAGGGGGCCTAATAATTCTGACTTCAACTGTATATCAAAAACAGTACTTTATATCCTGAATGATCACGTTAATTAATGCGTTTATTTGTTCTTTATCTGTTTATTTCATTGTGTGTTTATTAATTCTACAATTTTTATTTTGTCTTAAAACAAAATTCGAGACTATATATAAATAAAATCTCATTCAGTCTCAACAGGTTATTATATTTATAACTATAACTGTAATACTAAAACCAGTTTTGTTCCATGAAATAAAATAAACATGAACTAAAATAAAATAGAAACAACTTATTTCATTTCAGCTAGGCGTGGAGGAGAATTTCTCATTTAATTTAAATCGATGTACTAAAATTACAGTTAGTAAAACTGAACCCCAAAAAATACAACTTGAAAATAAAAACTGAAAATGTCAACCTAATGACTCAAAAGTAAAATATATTATTGATACTTGTTGATGATCAAGATGCTTTTTTTCTCTAATCTTTATTTATTTATTTTGCATTTGGTAATGTTTTTTTGTTTTGTTTTTTGTCTTGGCTATCTATATTGTTAGCCTGAATGGTCAAGTCTGTTTGTTTATTTATTTATTTATTTATTGCGTGTTCAGTACTACAAATCACATGATAAGTACAAATACTACCTGGGGAAAGAGACAGGATTTAATGTCTTTAAGGTAAAAAATGGCACACACATGCACACTCACACCTCTGCGCATGGCTGTTGAGGTCTGGACTGCAACCGAAGCTTGTGGATGAGGGGCTAAGACTCTTGGATGTTTTTTTTTTCTTTTTTTTTTTTCTTTTTTTTTTTTCCTGCTTCTGTCTCCTCCTTCACCCTCATATTTTCCAGTAGCTTCTTCACCTCCCCTTTTATGCCTGCAACATTTGTCTCCTCTAACCATAAACTACTTTTTGAAATGAAAGTTGCTTAACATATACAGGAATGTTCTAACATTTCCTCTTTACAGACTTGAATTAATTTCAATCTGTCGCTTTTCAGCACTCAGGGATTGAACTCTAACATGCTAACATACGTTATGTCTTCTCTTTTTCTGCTTGTTGCTCTTTCTGTCTTCATCAACTCATTATCTGTGTTTGTTTGCCTGCCTGCTGTCAGTATTCAGTTCTCCAGCCGTGTCTCCAGAGCTTCCCCCTCGCTATCTGCTCGGTCAGGGCCAGAGACCCAACACCATCACACACGTTTGCTGGTACCGCAACCAGAACCTGTCTCTCAGTGACTACCTGCGCATGAACCAGGTACCAGTCTGGTCAAAACCCCTCCAGTAATACTCGCTCGAGAGATCTCATGGTCACACTTCATCTGGATATGAAGGGGGGAAAAGATTTCGGAATTATCAAAGTCCATCTCACCTGTGACAACAAGATTCACTTTTTAAAACATATATTTATTTATTTCATTTATTTACCTTTTATGATTATGTAAATTATTTTAATTACTCCATTTAATTTAAATAGTTTATACAGGGTATATACCAGAATCAGAGAGTGAATTTCAATTCCTTTTAAGACTCTTTCCATACATTTAAAATACTCATCGTCATTGTAGGTTTCAACCTGGAACATTGATGACATTTAAACTTACAGTATGTCTACTAAATACTTATTGTAAGAAACGATAATATTAATCCTAAACTAACAATTTATTCAGTGTATAAATAATGTTTTAGTAGTGCCTATAGGCGAATTACCAGCCTACGTCACTCACACATGACGTCACATGGGTCCCCGGTTGCAACAAAAGTTCGGCTGCAATAGCAAACGTGTCATGTTTTGTGGTAGGATGCTAAATTCAAAAGTCCAAAAACAGAAAACGTAACTTTTACCGTACACCACACTGCTTTTAATGGTAACCACAGACGTATTTGGGTAAAAGGGAGCTGAATCGAGTGAGGAACTAATTAAAATGCTCCACTCTGCAGTTCTCATTTCATATCAGGTAAGTTCACGCTATGCTTAATCAAACACATTACTGGTGTTTGATTGCAGCAATGATTTTAGCAAAAACAGTTAAATATGGTTCATTAAGTGAAGTTTATTTATAAACTAATTTCGAGAGGATGACATGCAGATGATTGCTTGCAGCTGGTCCCGCATTATTCAATTTATTATTCACCAATCAGATGATTCCTAAGCCACTATGGTTAGCACTGTTGCCTCACAGCAAGAATGTCACTGGTTCTAGTCCTTACCAAGCCAGCTGACGTTTCTGTGTGGAGTTTACACGTTCTCCCTGTGCTCACGTGGGTTTCCCCCGAGTTCACTGGTTTCCTCCCACTGTCCAAAAACATGCAACTTAAGTTAATTGACTAATCCAAATCGGCACCATAGACATGTTTCTAGTAAGTAGTTATCTCTTAAGAGCAATCGCTATCTGTTCATTACTACAGCAGGGGAGTTCTCCAGATCTACCTGAGCTCAAACTCTCCTCTCGCCTTGCAAATGGGAGGGAGCCCCGGGCTCGAGGATCTTATGAGCTTAGAGTTCTCTCCCGTGACAGCATGCCAAACAAGCTTTATAATCGATCATCAGCTAAGTGTGAACTCTTGAAACTGCAAACACTAAATGCTAATAATGAAACATAAAAAATGTAAGTTGACATAGCCTGCCGTACAGGTGCCGTCTTCTGACACGATACAGTTGTTTTGTTTGTTAATGATTACCCTGGCATTGTACAACTCCGTCTTCTTTCCTTGTCTCTGGCTAGGCAGAACCTCGCCTTTTTAGCACTACATAGTTTTGAATCTGGTAATCATGGAACATTATTTCTTGCACATGACCACACAGAACACAATTGTAGGCATCCACTTCTCTCTTGTAAAATAACTTGGAGTTTCAATGAGATAGTTTCATACAGTATTTCGGGTTGGATGCTTGGCCATTTCGTCTTTTCCAATATCCATTGGGAGGGTGCTGCTATCGCAAATGGACCTGTCAGACAAACGCTGCTCACTTTAATGTTAATTTTGCTGAATAACTGTGCTTATCACTGGGTGACAAGCTGTTATAATACGCTGAAAGCATTATGTAAATGTTTTGTATAATGTGTAATCAATATAACTTATTTCTAAGATTACAAAAACTCTGTACCGCATCAAATGTCATTCCCTCGCTGTAAATGCTAGCGCTCCCAGGTTTTTTCTGCCACGTCCCTGCGCGCGCATCCTGAATGTTTACAAACATTCTAAACGAGTCTTCTGGACAGCAGGAATAATGGTGTTGCCTTGGTTACTGCAGTAAACAAAGCAGTGTGATGTCAAATCCAGCATGATTTTACAAACTACAGAGCATACCAATATTTGCAGATGAAATTCAGGAAAACGTGAGCAAACAAATATACATTCTATAATCAAAAGTCCAACAATAATTTAATACCTTGTATCATAGCTTTGAAGACTTTTTATGAATTTTTTAAGGGCCTTAAATTTCTTTAACTTTTAATACTTAAGACCCCACAGGCATTTATCTGTGTAAATTGGAAGCAATCGCTGCAAACTTTTGTTTTTGTATGATGATGTGTTTGAAACTATAGCGGAATATTGAGTAGGGGGTGGGGTTTTATTTTTCACTTCTCCTTTCATTTTTCTATTGGTTGGAGTGGGATTAACGCTGCTCTATCAGTGGCGATTAAGCATATTTTGCCCAAGTCGTCAAACTGACATCTTCCGTTCACAAGCAGAAGCAAATGGTCAGGTTGGAATTTAAGGTTACCAAAACATGCACCAATAATTGTATTTAATTAATTAAACTATACAAATAAACAGTAAATATAGATTTCATGCTGACTTTGTCAGTTTTGAAAAGGTTTTTTAAACATTAAAGTCATGTTGTGCAACCGAACTGCAGTAAAAAAAAAAATAATAATAATAAAAACAGATTCCCTCCAGATCTTTGTGCATTTTAATTTCTAGTCGATGGATGGATGGATAGATAGAGTGAAAACAAAAATGTCTAATATATTTGAAAAATATTTTTTAAAAATAAAAACAACTTTTTTTTAATGACAATACAGATCTGTTATTTTCACAATAGTTCGAATAAGCTGCAGTCATTGAGCGATTCTTTTTTTGAAACTATTTCTCATTGACCAGTAGAGCATATGAGTTTTATCCACTGAATCAGAAAGTCTTTCACTTTCTCTCACTCAATAGGCTGAGTGAGAGAATTAAGATTTTCCAGTTCGGCAGATAAATTTCATATTGTACATATATCTAGTACAGCTAAACTGCTCTACTGCTGCACCAGTAGTCCTTTGTAAATGGGATCTTCTCTCCGTGTTGTAGCAGTTGAGTTTTCACAGTCGTGTTCTACTCCATTACAGAACCAGCTGTCTGGTTATCTTCTGAGGAAGTTCAAGAACAGCAACGGCTGGCAGAAACTCTGGGTCGTCTTCACCAACTTCTGCCTGTTCTTCTATAAGACGCATCAGGTACTGGAATATGAACCATATTCATGGGCTTAAAGTTCCTGCATGAGATCTGGATCATTTCTAAATGATTTGTGTTTTTGCTGCAGGATGATTTCCCTCTGGCCAGTCTGCCTTTGCTGGGATACACAGTCAGCACTCCTGGGGAATCAGACAGCATCCATAAAGAATACGTCTTCAAGCTGCAGTTCAAATCCCATGTTTACTTCTTCAGGGCAGAGAGCGAGTACACATTTGAAAGGTGATGTTTGTGTATTTGAAAATCATTTGTTCACATTTTATGTTTTGGTTATTCTTGGTTTCTTATTATTAGTGTCGTCAGTTGTTTTAATTTGATCATTTTCATGATTTGGAAATGTGTTGAATTAATGTACGATGACGACAATTATTTTCTCTGCTGTGCCATCATTTATTATTTTTCAAATATTCCCCAAGTACTGTTTAATGGAGATAATTTTTTATATTTATTTTTGAACATAATAATTTTAATAATTAATTTCTTTTGTCTTTGCCATGGTGACTGTACATAATATTTTACTAGTTAATTTGCAGGATTCTAGTATTCAGCTTAAAGAGCAATTTAAAGGCTTGACCAGGCTAATTAGGTTAACTAGGCAAGTCTTCTGTTTTGTTTTCTGTTTATTAGATTTTATGGAGATGCAAAGAGTAAAGATTAATAATTCATCAATCTCTGACTAAACGTGTGCAGGAAAATACTCACAACATGTGCAAATACTGAAACGCACTGCAAGTAGCGCAGACAACAACGAAAATTTGTTGGGGGACCCCAAATATTTTATAGATTGTTTATTACATTTTTTTGGAGATGCACTCCCACTGCAGAACCATCCCAATCGATCTAACATTTTAAATTCTTTCCAAATCAAGATATTCAAGTTATCTGGTGAAATTGTATTCATGTATTCACAATATATTAATTCGTCTCATAATTCTTTTCAGCATAATTCTTTTATTAATCCTGGGACACCACAGTGGAATGAACCGCCAATTTATCCAGCACGTTTTATGCAGATGATGCCCTTCCGGCTGCAACCCATTACTGAGAAACATCCATACACACTCATTCACTCTCATACTATACGGACAGTTTAGCCCATAGATTGTAAAAAATATGGACGTAGTATCCGTGACGTCACCCATAGGTTTCTGATGAACCCAAAAGAAGCTACTAGTAGGCGTGGCCAATCGTCGCCATTTTGTTCGCGCGTCATCGCACCAACCGAGGCATACCAAACAAGGGCAAAGAGGCGGAGCGTGAGCGGAGCTACAGGACGCATGCTGGCATTGGAAGAAAGTGCGGATTACATCCAAATACTTCAGATATAGTCTGTGTTAGTAAATGCAGGGCTATTTAGGAAATCCAGGCAGAACACTGTATGACAACGCTTCAGATGACGATTTTATAGCCTACAGCTGATCAATCTGTCAGATTCTGGAGTGCATTAGAGTTCTGAAGAACATTATAAATCATAAATTATCCGAAATAAAGCAATTACATTTATAGAGATGGTATAAGTATATAATTTCACTCACCTGGGAAACGGAGACCACGTGAATGGTTTGTGAGCACAATTAAGCGCACACAGCATGCCATATTATCTGATAATGGTAGGAAATAATTCCAAAAGGCAACTGACTGTGTAAAGCCACATAAAACAACACAAAAACACGATGAATCAGGTGGAATCAGCTGAGGTGATGTGACGGCGACCAGCAGGACTAGCTGTCACTCAAGTGGCCACGCCCTTAATTATGCAAACTTAATTTAGCTTAATATAAAGGAAACGGATGAGTTATAAAAAAATTCACCCCCCTCACAGTTGTCATGAAGGGTAATATCAGCTATATGAACCAAAATCGTTCTTTGTACCAGGCTGTAAACACCTTTTTTTCTGCTGTAAAATTGGCCATTTCACCAGTGGGCTCATTGGAGATTTGCTCTATTATGGAGCCAGGACAGGCAGGACTAGCGGAATTTTCGATGAATTGCAAGTCTTAGTTACTTCCGTATTGGCTTCCAGAGGGAGAGCGGGAGGTTGCCGCTTGGTTTAGCCTACCAAATTCACCAACTGTATAGCACATCTTTAACTTGTGGGCGAAACCAGAGCACCTGGTGGAAAAACACTTGAACACGGGAAGAACACGCAAACTCCACAGAAATGCCAACTGACCCAGCTGAGGCTCAAACCAGCAACCGTATTGCTGTGAGGCGATCATGCTACTGCATCGCCACTGCAATATATATCGCAAAATAAAACAAAAATCACAATGCTAAATTTTCCCAATATCATGCAGCTCTACTTTTAAAACATGATTTACGCTACATTAGCAGCTGTTTAAATTCCCATTGTAGCATAGTATTAGTATTTGCAGCACCTTTCTCTATTTGCATGTGTTCTGAAAATTTGTGCGCTTGTGTTGTCTAATTCAGTGGTTCTTAAAGTGGGGGTTGGAACCCCCTGGGGTGTGGCTTGGTGATTTCCAAAAATCACACATGTTATTAAATATTAAATGTTAATAAATAAGAATTACCATATTTTATTAGGTAAACATAGTTTTTGACTCATAATATATTAAATATATACTTAATATTTAATAGTTACATAAAAAAAACATGCAAATAAAAAGCTTTCAAATAATCAGGCTTTCAATTTTTTTCCCCCAAAATTATATCAAGAAGTCTTGCGCTATAAACATTGTGTCCATCTTTCTCATTAAGTGAGGTTAACATGAAATTAAACAACTGAATAATAACTATAAAAAATGATAGGGTTGTTAAGACTGTTGCACTTTTTTGTGTTGTCAATATGCTCGTGTTTATAGAGTTCCTGCTGGTGTGTGTGCATCATCGTGTGCAATATCTGTATGTTTATAACCACCTCCGAGCATAATGGGGTGTGAGTCACAGTAGTTGCTATTTTAGGGGTCGTGGGCTGAAAAGTTCGAGAACCCCTGGTCTAATTGAGGATGTTTTCTAGTGTTAAAAATATTAAAATAACCAAAAATAAAACATTAATAATCAAAAGACTGGTACTTGACAATGTTGCTTACACCATTACCTGTCTAACAGTACTTCCATGATATTTAAAGAGTAAAGCAATGATTCTGAATAACATATGGACGTGCTCTGCTGTGTCTGCAGATGGATGGAGGTGATCAAAAGTGCAGCGAGCGCCACGGGACGCATGAGTTTGCTCGTACCCAAAGGCCCAGCAGAGGTGAACGCTGGGAACTGAGTGTGTGAGACTGATGTCCTGGAGCTGAGGGCTGGGCCCGCTGTTTTCAGGAACAAACACTCCATCAGTTTATCCTTTCTGACTCTGTGGGGCATCATCATCATCATCATAACTTAATTCTCCACTCTGGACTGTTTGCTCTCTGCTTTGCTCAACCTCGGACTGAAGATAACGGTCAATGTTTTGTTGTTCTGTAACTCGCCCAACATTTCTCTTTCTTGTGTTCTCGCTAATGAAACACAAAGTGTGCATCTGGCATTTTAGAACCGCATTAGACTGAAATAATTCTTGTAGAAATGCAATCGACTGAATTAAGCTACGTTTGTGCGTTTTCCTTAAAGATCCAGATAATCTTACTAATGCTACACTTGCTGTATTGAAGTTTTAAGGTCTTCGCTGAGAGGAATCTGTCATTATGATGATATTCAATTTTCGGACTCTTGTCTATTCAGTAGAAATCTAGTCCCAGGGACAAAAAACATCCAGGGACAACATGACTGAAAACTACTGAAGGAGAGTTGACAAACCGAGGGTGTGTATGAAGTCCAGCTGGTGCGGTAAGTGAGATGAAGGACTGGAGCTGTCAAATGTGTCCCACTGATGTTAAACAATTGAAATGTTGGTCAGTGAGCATGTTTACAGGCTTACGTAGCTCATAAACCGGAGTGGTATGATCGACTGCCTTCGCCCATTTAAAGGGCCGAGGGCGAGATGTTGGTACATGGAGGATTCAGAGAGGAAGCTTTATTTTGTCGATGAGACAGCCATTTTGTTGAATGGCGTATTGGCAGTGGAGGTCAAAGTATGTCTTTGAAGGTCATTATTAGGTGACTGTTACTATTTAGAGGATCAGCTTTTAAGTCGAACCTATTGATCTTACACAGTCGATTTTGTTAAACTCTCTGAAAAGTAATCAGATATTTAGTTTTCCATGAAGACTGACCAAAAAAAAAATTGCTAACCAAACTAAATGTATTTTGTTTTAAATTTTATTCACAAATGTCGATATCTTTTTTTTTTAATACTTTGTGAATAACAGGCTCTAAACTGTTCACAGTAAGGGGGATGATGGTCATTCACAGTGTAATATTGCACATTTCTTTCCACTTTCGGCCATTTATACAAGGGGACGATGAAGCGGTGAAGTTAAAGTTTAGTTATGGTTGAAGTTTGCAAAATCGATTGAAAGATGTTCTTTTCAGATGCTAAATCCTAAAATTTGGGGAAGCAGCAGACTAAATCTGCCAGCTCTCTTTTATTATATTGTATATGTGTTTTTTTAAGCATATTAATAATTTACAAGTTCTTTCCCTGTGATCCTTTAAACAAGCAATCTTTTTTGTCTCTCTTTTTTTACAAAGGATATTTTTGCGAGCCATATCTATAGAAGTCTGTTTCCACCACATGATTAAAGTTAAATCGCAGCCATTTTTATCTCACAATACTGAGTATATTTCTTATGATTTAAAAGAAAATACAAATAAAACGAATAAAAACATAAACTAGTTGCAGAAAAAGCCTATAAATTAGTAACTATAATATAAAGTAACGTAACTATATATATTACATTCTGACATTTTTCTAGATTTTTTACTTCATTTCACACACAAATTCAGGCAATTCTGAGTTTATTTCTTACAAATTTGCAAGCCTTTTTTTGAATACCAATTTTATTTCTATAATTTGCAAACTTCTAGGCTTTCTCGCCATTCTGATCTTGTAGTTCTGCCCCATTGTTTTAGAATTGCAACTTGAGTTTCTATCTTGAAATTCAGACTTTTTTCTCAGAATCACAGCTACATTTCTCTTATTTGTGAGTTTTTAAGTTTTCTTGCTATTCTGAGTTTATATCTTTTTAATTCTCACTTATTTTCTATGAGTTGCAAGTTTATAGACTCATTTGACATTTTGGAGATATAATATATAGTTATTAACACGTTAACTCGCAATTCTAAGAAAGCCTATAAACTCGCAAAGTTAGATTTTTATTTTGTGGTGAAAACAGCTTTTGTTGATATCTAATATATACATGTTAAGGTCAGTTTGTCATTTTTAGTAGCATGACGAAACCGAGTTGGACAGCATTTATTGTGTGACAGTGTTTACTTATCGGCTTCACTTTACGAAAACATATCTGTATGGAATCTGATTTGGGAGATTATTGATTGTATTTATAAGGCTTTTTTGGCTTCGTCCGTTCAAAATGCTGTACAAGGTCCGACTATAGACCTGCAAGCCTAAAAAATGCGTTAGTCGGCCACACAATAAGCGGTGTTGCTTTATGTACTCGATAAATTGCTGTAAGCAGCTTTTCATCTCGACAGGAGCTCAAGTAGTCCGATGTGTTTCAAATCCCCCTTCATCCACTAATGCACTGTGGGCTCGTGGGATCTACCCATTTTTGTACATTTTATGCAATGACTGGAATCATTATTTCTTTCTCGTTTGTGTGTATTTGGCAATAAGTGGGATGGATGTACTTTTTAAAATCCATCTCGGATTGCTAAGCTTGAGAAAAGGGAGTTTATTGGAAGACCTCAGTTGTTTTGTCTCGTTCGGCGAGGCGTTAAACGGAGTTCTGATTAAATCGCTTCTCTCCGACTTTACTATTTATTTTGTTTAGCATGTTGCTGAGGCGTTGCTCCTGTACACACCGCATGTTATGACATTGAAGGGATATCAAATAAAAACTGAACTGTGTAAACATTTCTTTCTCGTCTTTTGGTTGACTTTTAAATGGGGTAGTTCAACAGAAAATCTAAACTGTTATCTGTTATTCGCTTGAAAGTGCTGGGAAATTCACTGGAAAACACTTTTTTTTCTGCGTTTTTGAAAGCTTCATCTTGATTTGTTTAAGCTAAAAGAAAATATAAATGTTTGTTGTATACTTTGAATTACTGCCAACTCCTTAAATTGAAATACTAACATCACTAAAACTGAAATAAAGAAAGCGATAGAAATCTATGAGATAAAACAGAGATACAAGAGAGAACACAGAAATAAAATTACTAATATGAAAGAAAATGTTAATTTGAAATACAAATAACGTTAAGATAAACTATCTTAAAATGGCTCTATTATATATTAAAATATTTTCATATAAAATAATAATAACATTTTATATAGCTTCATAGAAAAGACATTTCTGTTTTTTTCATCTATTTAAAAGAATCAACACAGAGCACATCAAAAAGGGTAAGCACAATTTCAGCCACCAGACTCAAACTTCTCATTTCAAGCAAAGTCTGTTAGAGATTTAATTAACATTAAAGTCTCTTTAGTATAATTGCTGATATGTGCTTATATATAATAAAAGCCCAAAAAAACAGTTTATTATTTAAAGTTACTATAAAAAATTAGTAAATTATAATCTTTATAATCTTTTCAAATAATCAAATTTTTGAGCAGAAAGATGATCTGTTGGGCAGAAATTTCCAACACTCGTGCATTTCAGCCTACATTTTTGTGAACATATTTCAACATTTGACTGCAGTTTCTAGGTAAAATGAATACTACAGGGGCGGTATAACGCAAACAAATTTTGTTCCTTTTCACACTAATGATATTTTCAGACATATTGTGATCAAATAAGGATTATTTTGTGTAGTTCTTTCCACAGTACAAAATAAATACCACAAAACAACTTAACAGTGTATATGATTTGTAGTCAAATACATTTGCCTCACTTATATGTCCATATAGACAACTTTTCTGGTGTGGTCAGTTTGCTTGGTAGCTTACTCTGAATGTTGTTTTACTTGTGATACAGATCACTCTGGTTCAAGTCCAGTGAAGCACAGTTCCACAAAAGAGATAAAAGTATTGTAAAATCTAGGTAAAACTACGGGATGGCTGTGCACTTTCTTTTACATTTGATTTTGAGCACTATTGGTTGCATTCAGAGAAGGGTTTAGTTCAATGCTTCACTAGGTGATATCGATGGCAAGCTCCAGCTTCTTGTGGATGTGCAGAAGGAGGACGTGTATCTAAAATGTATAACAAAATGCACACCAAATAATGCATTTAAGATTTGCAAAAATGAAGACAACGCCCTCTAGCGGATTTGCATCTGAAACGTAATAATACCAGTGTTGGGTGTAAACGCGTTACTGTAAATAAATTACTTTTCCACTGAAAAAGTAGAGTAAATGAATACTGTACATTTTTGGGTATTTTAATTACAGTTACTTATAATGTACTTGTGTTACATTGTAAAATAATTAAACTCGCTGAATAATCTTATACAATGTTATTAATTTGTCTTCTAAAGGTAAAAGTAAACTGCCACTTTAAAATCATCGTAGTGCAGGTGCAAGTGATTTCGCCGCACGCCAGTTTGCTGCTAGTCGACAGCGGAAGATGTCGAACTCGGCTGAAGCGAGTGGCTGTTTTACGAAATAGAAATATTCCCATCACTTCACTTTTCTGAAACAAGCAGACAAGAACATTATAGTAATATGTAAGCTTTGTCCTGGGGAGAAAAAATACCATCGGCCGCTTTCAACAGCACGAGTAATCTACTAAAGCACCTGACACGGCAGCATAGACGAACACTTCTGAGTGATCTTTGTTCATAATTGACGGATAACACCGCGGCAACTCCTGCAAAGCAGGCAAAACTTGATTTTACTTCGCCAGCGCAGAAAGTGTCTGAAGGTGAGCTTAAAAAATGATTGCAGGCTACGTTGTGGAAGAGATGCTACCACTGCGTACTGTAGAATCTCCGTCTTTTAGGTGCATATTAAACAAAATACCCGTGTCTGGCAAAAAAGCAGCACTGCCTGATCGATAGATAAGCAGAATAATATATATTTTTTTTGCTATTGAGGAATTGTGTTCCTAAAGGAGGTTACATTGAATACTAAAATTATTATGTATGTAATTATTTGAGATTTTTTAATAGAATATAATAAAGATGATTCAGAAAACTGAAAGGCTAAACTATTTCATGTTTGACTCATGTTTTATCTAAGTATTTATTATTTACAGAGTTAAATTTCTTATTTGTCCACTCAAGGTTTATAGGGATTTCAAGAAGTATTTAGTTAAATTACTTATTGAGTAATTAAGTTACTTTTCAGACACAGTAATTAGATAAGTATTTTAAATACAAATTTAAGTAATTAGTAATTAATTACTTTTTTAAAGTAACTTACCCAACACTGAATAAAACATACTCGGAGTTGCATAGGCATATGTTTACAATGAGCCTGGGTTGGAATTTCTCAGCTTTCATTAAGCATAACTTCATTTAAGTTTCAAAGACAAACAAAAACCTTATGCTGAGAATGACATAAGTTAAATACTTAAATTTACTTCTTTTTCTTTTTGTCTGAACTAACCCTTCAAACCTTTTTCTGCATTCCCTTTTCCCTTTGCAAATTGTATTTAAAATTCCAATGCACAAATAATGAACAGTTCCTTTGTTCACTAGTTTATTTAATTTATAGTTAAATACATTGTCATTTAACCAAATGCACATACACGGTTTGTCCATTTCTATTTTACATTTCATTGGCGCCATATTTTACATTTCAGTTGTTTCATATTTTACATTTTATTCAAAATTCTACAAAGAAAACTTGTAAAGTCATCTCATCATACGAGCAGTGACGGACAGACTGGTTGGTCTTCAGCAGGTGGATGCTGAGGACCAGCTCAGGAGGGCATTGGGTGAGTCTGTCCATCAGGCTGGTCAGAGAAACCTCAGCGTTTCAAAGGCAAGCTGTTTCCGTTGAGCGTAAACCTGCAGGATTGAGACACACAAGTCTCCAAAGTTCACTCCTGCGCAGGATTCAGTGCAGCATGCAGTTCAACATCCTATAGCATAGAATCTGCATGACCTGAAAAGCTGGCATAGTCAGAAAATTACATATTAGATAACGCATGTACTAGGGATGCCAACAGTTATTTGAAGATCATTTAATTATTTTAAACATTAATTTGTTTATTTATAGTAAGAACATTTTCCTTAGGGTGAAGATGCTAGGGTTTTGAGCGTCATTAGCACATTCTGTCGTGCCTGTGACAAGCAATGTGTTCCAAATGGGGATATATTGCCCTCAGAAGGGCACTTCAGATTGAGAAAACCAACATGACCTCCATATTGAAGTGTCACTTTAAACAGGAGTGTGTAAAACTGGCCACTTCAAAGGGTATAACTCAAGGGTGCCCAAACTTTGGTCCTAGAGGGCCGGTGTCCTGCAGATTTTTACCTTCAAACACAATTAAACTGGACCACCCATTCAAACTGTTAACTAGGTATACAAGAAACTTCCAGACAGGTGTGTTTAGACAAGTTGAAGCTAAACTCTGCAGGATACCGGCCCTCCAGGACTGTAGCTGCGTCCCAAATCGCATACTTATGCACTATTCTATGCCATTTTGTAGTATAAATAGTGTAAGTAGTGCGTTCACACTGAAAACTCTACAAATAATAAGTGCACTTTAATTACCCGGATGATGCACTCATTCAGCCGGTAAAATGAAGTGTATAATGATGGACACTTCACATACTCAACGACCGCAGCTTTGCTCAGGTAGCGAAAGGGGTGGAGCTATCAGGCGCACATGTTGGATAACTTTATTTATTTTGGACTGTCAAAGCAAAATTCTCCTACGAGAGTGATTATCGCGCCTCCCGATGGTGAATGCGGTTATACTCATGCCAGGTATTATTTGGTATTTTGGTCATTTATTTCATTAATTTGGCACCAGGCAAACGTCATCAGGGAAATGGTTTGAACTTCCGCTTAGTAAAAAAGCCATTAGTGTTCCATTTGGGACAACACTACAACTCAACTATGCTGTTGAGTGTGTAAGTGCATAAGTACATAGTGCATAAGTGTATAGTGTTTAGTGTGTCATTTGGGACGCAGCTTGTGTTTGGGCACTCCTGGTATAACTGATGACACTTCAGACACCGATGATCCTTTGTGCTGGGAGGTTGTTTGATGTTACACAGACTGACAACTGGAGGCTCGGAGGTTTACCTTACTTTTAAATGTATCTATAGCATTTTTCTATAAGCAATTAATGTGATATTTATAAATAAATTGAGTTATAATTAAAATAATTGTAAAATCAATCACAATTATAAATACATAGATGCATACATAACTAATTAAAAATGTGCAGCCTGTACAACCTACTCAGATTCCCAAGTGTGTTTTGTGGGTGTCAACTAGCGGACAAAAATTAAGGCACACCTTCTTAACTTTCTCGTTAAGATCATGCAGATGTGCATTGCAAAAAAAAGGAAAAGCTTTTTTGACCACTCCACAACATCCACTGTCATGCCTTCAAAGCTGTCACTGTGAGGGTAAACCAATCAAAAGAATTAAGGTATAGGAATGAACCCTTACAAATGTAATGCAGTGCATATGTCCCCTGAAGTAGTCATCTTGTTAAAGCTGCTATTCATAAGTTTTGCCTCTTTGCTGCCATCTCTGTTTGAAAGGTGCAATTGCAGCGATTTGTGGAAGAAGTTTGTTACATTGGTTGTGCGCTTCAGTCACACAGCGCCCATTGCTACATCCCAATCTGCATACTTTCCATCCCAAACAGCACTTTGAAAAAGAATTAGCATGTCCTGCAAGACTGGTTGGAAATTGTGTATGGCATTTATGTTATGGGAAAAAAAATACATTTTCCCATCGCCTTCAAATGAATGTATTCAGAAATATTTGGACCAAATGGACTGAATGTGTAAAGTTACTCCATTCAGATTTTGTAGAAGCATAAAATAATTGTTACTTGGTTTTAATCTGCAATGTACGCATTTTCTAATTTCATACCCAGTAAGCTTCCTCTCACAGTCTCCTCTTCAGACTGAGAACAAAGATTTAATATTATTTAATACAGAGTTTGGCTATTAGGTGTATATCTGACCCTCCCTGAATTGTGTATATTTTGTTATTAATATTTTTTACATTATTATTTTATTATTACATTTTTTACATATTCTGTTTTGTTACTTTCTATATTGTATTACAAAATTATTGGCAGTGAAAAATTTATCCCCTTTGAAGCTGAAATATTGCATTGGTTATGCTGCTACACAAAATAATAATAAAAAAATACTAATAATAATTAGCATTAGTCTCAAATAATAGTACGATGAATTGAATATTCCAAAGTTTTCAATGCTAAATGGTCTACTGTTTCCAGTAACTGTTTGCGTACTGTAAATGCTAATATTGCTCACAATACATTGCATGTTAGATGTGAGTTCAATTAGAACTACAAACGTGGGTTAAAAAGTGTACACAAACTACAAACATGGTGGATGCGCTGGACAGATGGTTAAATGGAGTGGCTATGGAAAACATGTCTGAATGAATGTTAAAGGGGTGGTCCACTACAATATCATATTTTAAACTTTAGCTGATGTGTAATGTAGCTGTGTGAACACAAACAACATCTCCGAATGTAAGACACTTAAAGTTCAATACAAAGGAAGACATTTGCTTTTACAGAGTTAGCTTAGCAAAGCCTAAACGAACGAAGTCTGGGGACTACAAAAAAAATACATCCTGGTTAATGTCATAAACCCTATGCAGCTAAGGGGTGTGGCCAGATGTGCTGTAATGTTAAAGCAGGACGCTTCCTGGTGACATGGAACTGATCCGCGAATCTCAGCACATTATGTTAGCTGACCAATCAGAGCCTTTTGAGAGTCATTTTCATGTAAACTGAGTAGCTGTATATAATTAAAGTAAGATATGGGGAAAAAAATAACATGCTTTTTTACATATGAAGCATGAACACACTTTGCTCTGCACCCCATAAACACCATCAAGCTTTAAAAATACACTCTGGACCACCCCTTTAATTAATATCTAATGCAAGTACTTACACATTTTCAGCCTAATATTTCATCTGCTACAACAATGTGAACTTAGGAAATGATTGATTACTAACTTCCGAATGCATATTTATGCAATCATCTGAGGAGATTTCTCTGCATCAAAGAACCGTGAATGGCAGATTGACCTCCTGCTGCATTACCAATATGGTAAGAAATTAAACATGACGAAATGTGGATGATGTGACAAGATGATTTACAGGACATTTAACTAAGCAACAGAATGGTGACGTATGAAATGATTAAGTAGGCTGAAAGCGTGCATTCTCTTCTGTTAAACACTTAAAAGAATGTACATTTTTGGTGTAAGTATGCAAACTGGGACATAGCACATATTTCCTGCAGAATCCCACCAGTATCACTCCAGTTATAAAAGCTTACTGTTGTAAATCAGGCTAAGATTGTTTTAATGGTCATATACTGGCTTAAATTTATTTTGTATCATTTTTAACCAAAAAAAGTATGGCTTTAAATTTAATTTAATTCATCGGTAGTCGTTTAAATAAATTAAACGACTGTTGATCATGGAAATTTGACAATCCCGAGTATGTTCAGAAGCACATATATGACTAAATGCAGTGTAGCGCTGAATGTCTGTTTACCTGCAGACTCTCTCCATGACGTGATTGAGCAGCCGGTCAGAGATTCCGGGACTGGACTCTTCTGCGAGGCTGAAGGCATTTTCCAGCTCCTCCACAGCACAAACACAATTCCCTGCGATACGCCGCTTCTCCTTCAACTGCAGACACAACAAACCAGACTGCTGATCCACTTGTCCAGACTCGACGCTACAGCCGGTGTTCAGTGATGGACGTTTGCTGACATGCATGTGAGTTTCTGAACCGTTTACCTCTCTGAAGATTGGTGTGATGAACGATGTCAGAGATGATGACTTTGGTTGCCTCTTCATGACATCTGATGTCTGTTAATTAATAGGAAAAATAAAAACAGCTCTGTTACATGGCATTTTAACTTTTAAATACGTGCTCTTCTGTTTTGAGATACATCAGGTAAGATGTTTTTTGTTGTTGTTTGTTTTTAAATGCCCCATATGCGATATATTTACAATAATATAAATATGAAGGGACTGTTTTGAATCCATTTGTCAATTTCATCACAAGTGCTTGGAGTATTTAAGGAATATAATAGGTCATTATTCATCCAGCAATGATAATATCACTGATTGTAATAGGTCGTTGACAATATTACTGATATTAGTCGTCATGGGTTGAACAACCTATCATTATTTCATAATTTCACTGCAATTTGTAATTTTATCTTTAAATGATTTGTATGAACTTGTTCAATCTCATTTGTACATTTCATTATGATTTGCTCAACCCCAATGAAGGCAAGCCTTCTTCGTAATCATATAAATTGTAATCGTGTATATATAATCGTAATCATATAAATATAATTGTTTATATAAAAGTGATGTAACGATTCACCATGAGCCGGCTGAAAATGTATTAAAATATGTGACTATTCAAACCAATAGAAATGTTGAACGATACATTTTTTGAACAGAGGGGGCGCTGCGTTTACAGGCAAAAACTCACTTTACTTGCACATAAGCGACGAGCAAGAGGTGGGGCGGCAGAGTAAATTGACAGCGGTGAAGTGTGCCAGACAAAACACAAACTGTGTGCAAATACTGCAAAAAGACATTTACTTACACCAGGGATGTCCAAGCTCGGTCCTAGAGGGCCGGTGTCCTGCAAAGTTTAGTTCCAACCCCAATTAGACACACCTGGGCTAGCTAATCAAGCTCTTACTAGGCTTTCTAGGAACATCCTTGCAGGTGTGTTGAGGCAAGTTGGAGCTAAAATCAGCAGGACACCGGCCCTTCAGGACCGAGTTTGGACATGCCTGACTTACACTAACAGAACGAATATGATGTAAGTAAACCATTAACACAGTAAAAAAACTACTGTCACAGATGTCTATACTCAAAAAATAAAAATAAAAATTAATAAGCCAAACCGTGCAGACCGGATGATTTGCAGCTCCGTTTGCTCCCATGAGCGCTAAGAAGATCACACGGCGCATCAGTGTTCACATAGCAAAAATGTGAAGATGTTTTTCAGACTGAAAGAGAACCCAAATGAACCCAAAACTCCACCAATTGGGATGATCTCTCCCAATAAAAAGACAGGGCTATACATGGCTATGTAATCAATATTTTTAAATCAATAATTTGATAGTTGCATTTTTAATAGATTGATGTGGCTAATGGGATTAGAGTACTTATCTTAAATACACAGTCTGTGTTTGATCCAATTTTTAAAAACTTTAGCATTAAATCTTGCCAATGTTTATATCATATAATGTTTCAAAATTACATTTTATAATGTTGTTGGTGTTTAAAGTAGCTGGTTGGTTTACTTCATGTTCCTTGTTAATGAGAACATACTTATAGGAGGTTTGTTTACACATTTTAATATTGCAATTTAAAAAAATAAAAAATTAGATTTGCCAAATCTATTTAATAGAGCTGTTCAATTTGTATTTTTTTTTGTATTCATAATTTTTGTAGCACAAATGCATACGTATGAATTCACCTTGTTGTCTAAATGGGTGAGGCCTCTGTTTAGCTTGTTGATGGAAGAGGGCCGAACGGTGGGGAAAGACCACATGGGCCCCTGATCCCGGTCGTCCCCTTCTCCTTCCCTGAGCCAAACACACAGAGTAAACTGACCAATTTTTCACTGATCTCCTTTTTTCTGATTGCTCAGGCAGAAATTAGGATCAGACACGTACATGTCAGAGTCATCGGAGCTGGACTCTTCCCCGTGGCCCTCTGATTTCCAGCGGCGGTATCGATCGATCAGCTCCGACAGGTACGACGTCTTCTTGGTGTAGCGGGTGATGAACTTATGTTTCAGCAGCTCTTTGGCTGTCGGTCTCTGTTGGATGAAAACAGCATATCAGACAACAAAGTTATTTGCCTCATGTCTGAAAGATAGTAGAACATTTAAATGTAAATTAACAAAAGGGACACAAAGTTCACATTTAATACAAAAGTTAAATAAAAACTAAGGATTAAATACTTGTTTTAAAAATTAAATATTAGATAACGTTGCGCAGGCGCCACGGTGGCGTAGTGAGTAGCACGTTCCCCTCACAGCAAGAAGATCGCTGGTTCGAGCCCCGGCTGGATCAGTTGGCATTTCTGTGTGGAGTTTGCATGTTCTCCCCGTGGTTGCGTGGGTTTCCTCCGGGTGCTCCTGTTTTCCCCACAGTCCAAAGAAAAGTGGTATAGGTGAATTGGGTAGGCTAAATTGTCCATAGTGTATGAGTGTGAATGTGTGTGTATGAATGTTTCCCAGAGATGGGTTGCGGCTGGAAGGGCATCCGCTGCGTAAAAAATATGCTGGATAAGTTGGCGGTTGATTCCGCTGTGGCGGCCCCGGATTAATAAAGGGACTAAGCCGACAAGAAAATAAATGAATGAATGAAGTCAATCGTTTTTGTGTTATGGCAATAATAATTCAATATCTGATATTAAAATTGTATATTATTTTGTGAAACTTAAAATAAAATCTAAATTTAGATATTTTAAAGTATTGCTTAAAAACAAAAACCTTTATTTTGAGACTTGCTAAAGATTATATTTAATGGTGCCATTACAATTATTGCATATTATGATAATTTTTGTATTTATAAAGATCAGCTTTTTGCACAAATACAGAAATATCTAATATGTGACCCTGGACTGCAAAGGCAGTGATAAGTTACATTTTGTGAAAATGGAATTAATGCATTATCTGACTAAATAAGCTTTCTATTGATGTGTGGTTTGTTAGAATAAAACAATATTTGACTGAGATATTTAAAAACCTAAAATTGGAGGGTTCAAAAAGTCATCTTTAAAGTTATCCAAATTAAGTTAATTAAATAAAGTTTTCTATAATTTCAGAAGGAAATTGATAAAATATCTTCATTGAACATGATCTTTACTTAATAGTCTAATGATTTTTATATATGAGCAGATATTTTAATAATAAATAACTAATATTAGCCAACCCCAAAGCCCTATTCATGTAATTATTCATTCATTCATTCATTTTCTTGTCGGCTTAGTCCCTTTATTAATCCGGGGTTGCCACAGCGGAATGAATCGCCAACTTATCCAGCATTCGTTTTACGTAGCGGATGCCCTTCCAGCTGCGACCCATCACTGGGAAACATCCATACACACTCATTCACACTCATACACTACGGAAAATTTAGCTTACTCAATTCACCTGTAGCACATGTCTTTGGACTTGTGGGGGAAACCGGAGCACCCGAAGGAAACCCACGCGAACACAGAACATGCAAACTCCACACAGAAATGCCAACTGACCCAGCCGAGGCTCGAACCAGCGACCATATTGCTGTGAGGCAACAGCACTACCTTCTGCGCCACCGTGTCGCCTTCATTAATAAGGTAAAAAAGAAAATGGTACTAACAAATCGTGGCTCTTTATTGAGACAAGCTTCAACAAAGTCTTTAAAGGCTTTGCTGTAGGAGCCCTCCAGCGTGGGGGGGGTTGTTTTTGGGGATGAGGAACAGGACCCTCATCGGGTGAAGTTCAGCATTTGGTGGTTCTCCCTTGGCCAGCTCGATGGCAGTGATGCCCAATGACCAGATGTCAGCCTGAGAGAGAGGAGGAGAAGGAAAAAAGTTAAAAATGGGGGGTCAGCACTTGTACCATCTGTCTGTCTCTGAATATTTAATTGAGCACGACAGAAGCAGCCTTCACTAGTTAACAGATGTTCATGTGGTGGACTTAAACATGATACCTGTGAGCTCAATGACTGGTGGGACAAGGAAGTGCTTGTACCTTGAAGTCATAAGCGGACTGTTTAATGACCTCTGGTGCCATCCAAAATGGAGTTCCTACAAAAGTGTTTCTCTTGATCTGCGTGTCTGTTAACTGTCCGGCCACTCCAAAGTCTGCCAGCTTGACTTCTCCATGCTCAGAGAGTAGCACATTGGCCGCTAGAAACAACAACAAAAAACGTAGTGGTTATTTATAAAGGGACATTTAGTGTTAAGTCTAGGACAGACAAAGTCAGCATCAAACAATTAGTGGCAATGAAAACAGCCTGTCGGGACCAAAAACCTGCATGTGAACAGCAAAAGACAACAGTGGACTGAAACGAGAACATACATTCAGCATCTGCAAGATAATTCATTCCATATCTGCAGGTGGCAGTAGACTGTATTGTCATTCCACAAAAGTAAACTGGAATAAGTGCTGCACACATACAAACTGTAAATAAAGCAGTATTTATGTACCATTTTCACAGTATTTCCTGCTCACCATAGAGGGATTTGCTGAAGGAAATATGTTTATATAATAATCCATATAATTTGCAAATATTTAATAAATGCAAAAAAATGACAGCCGGCTTCTTTTCGCACTCATAACTCAGTTTTAGTAACTTATAATTAGAGCCAGATGGAATCTGCAGATATTTTTTGCTATTTCTGCGCAGTATTTTGTTAAAAATCTGCGGATTTATGCGGAATGATTTTGGGAGAATTATAACTAAAAACTTATTATATGAAATAAAAAGTAATACCTTTTTAACTTTTATTTAATGTTTACAATGCAAATCCAATTAGATCCACTTTATTTTGATAAACAAAACCGGTCTCTGATCTAATATCTCTACTAAAAGACAGAAAATATTACTTTACAAACTGTATTGTAAATAAATGATATGAATGTTTTCATATAAATCCTCATCCAGGACCCGCACAATCAGCACTGGCGCCCCCCATGGGTGTGTCCTCTCCCCTCTGCTCTTCTCTCTGTACACGAATGACTGCACCTCAAATGACTCCTCTTTCAAGCTCCTAAAGTTTGCAGACGACACCACCCTTATCGGTCTCATTCAGGACAGTGATGAGTGCTTACAGACAGGAGGTTAAGGAGCTGGCTCTCTGGTGCAGCCACAACAACCTGGAGGTGAACACGCTCAAAACAGTGGAGATGATAGTGGACTTCAGGAGAAACCCCCCTGCTTTCCCCCCACTGAGCATCATGGACAGCACTGTGGCTGCAGTGGAGTCATTCAGGTTCCTGGGCACCACCATCTCTCAGGACCTGAAGTGGGACACTCACATTGACTCCATTGTCAAAAAAGCTCAACAAAGGCTGTACTTTCTTCGTCAGCTGAGGAAGTTCAACCTGCCACAGGAGCTTCTGAAACAGTTCTACACCTCCATCATTGAATCAGTCATCTGCACTTCAATAACTGTCTGGTTTAGCTCAGCTACCAAATCTGACCTGCGAAGACTACGTCGAATAGTTCGGACTGCTGAGCGAATCATTGGTACAACCCTCCCTACTCTCCAAGAACTGTACTTATCCAGAGCGAGCAGAAGGGCTGCCAAAATCACTCTGGACCCCTCACACCCAGCACACTGCCTCTTTGAACTGTTACCTTCTGGGCGACGCTACAGAGCACTGCGCACCAGAACAGCCCGACACAGAAACAGTTTCTTCCCTCAGGCAATCCATCTCATGAACACTTGATGATAA